>JAHWXV010678791.1:0-15046 GCA_024586415.1 Phrixothrix hirtus
TTATAATTAATTTTGTTAAACCAATTTTCTTTTATTATACGTAGCCACATAGTGATAATTTATACTTTCTTACAGGAATTAGTTGTTATTTTTCTAGCTTGACATTTAGTGAGTACCCTTCGTAAGTCCACCTGATACGACGAGCAATCAAGCGGTGGGCTTCGTAACCATAAAGGTAACTTCCCTGTGAATTAATACAGTCATATTAAATAAAATCTTGGAGATCGGTCTCTTTATCTTCCCGATACTCCCTTTTTGCTATTAAATAAAGATCAAAGATAAAGTGTGTGCCCTTATACGACACTATTTTACCATTATTCGCGACAAATTATTGAATGTTACTGCCCTACGCAAAAAATCGATATAAAAATTAACGGCATAAAAGTGGAAGTGTGTAAAGAAGTAAAAAGTCCGCGCCTTATAATTGACAAGGATCAGATAAACTGATATCAGCAAAATGGCTAAACATATCTAACAGACGTTATCTACATACCACAACTTATTTTTATAAAATCTTAATTAACAAACGTTCTCAATACATAACCAACAAAATCAAATTCCGAACTGATGTCCATTATCTAAATTTAAGATTTTGAGGTCTTTTATCTACTCCACCTAATACAACTAGTATGTACAAATGGTCGTTTTCATACACTATTACAATATATTTAAATAATATAGCAAACTCATTCACATCATCATCAATTTCTTAATTCAGGAGAATCATGTTCACTGATCTCTTTGAAAAACAACACAATTATATAACAAAAATCGTGTTCTTTCATATGGTTTACCTGTTTTTGCAATAATTTTGTAATAATATAGCAGCATCACAATTTAAAGAATATGCTATTGTCCCTATATCTCGCTGCTTACTACAGTTTATTTTATGTATAACATTTAGAGGTAAGCTTGAAGAGCAGCATCATTTCCAATGCTGCTGAACTTCGCCCACATTATTATTTACATTTATTTTTTTTTATTTCTGTAAGAAAGAAATTTATTTTTGTAATAAAGGCATTTATTACAATTATTATTATTATTCTTTGATTTCTTCATATCATTAGGCTTATTTTTTAAACTAAGCTTTTTAAGTGACCCCTAAGAAGCAAAATCTAAAGGTGTAAGGAACAGTGATCTAGGCGGCTATCTAATGTTTTTACATCTGCTAATCCACCTTTTTGGGAAAACTTGGTTAAATATAGTTTCGAGTGATTGATAAATAATGAGGAGTTGCGCCATTCTTTAGATACCACAAGCCTGCGTTAAATTCTCCGGGATTGTTTTTGATGGGTAATATATTTGTTAACATTGGAACGAGATGGTTCATTAAAAAGTTGAAATGCGTTGGTCCATTTAGATTGCCATCAAAAAATATGATCAAATGATTTCATTGTTTATAATTCCCGCCCAACCACTAACTTTGTGTGGGTACTGCTTATGATATTCTAGCATCCTTTGGGATTTCCCTTCACCTAGCATCTACAGTTTTGTCGGTTTACGTGACGGCGTATAGTAAAAGTACATGCATCCGAAAAAATAATATTTTTTATTAAGAAAGGATCATAATTGCATATATTTATTGTTTGCTCACAAAAGTCCATTCTTCATTCCAGATCATCATTAGGTAATTCTTGCACAAAGTTTACTTTAAAGGGACGCCACTTTTCTTGTTTCAACAGCATATGTACAGTTGTAAAAGCGATATCGTGATCTCTAGTAATCAGACGAGGATAGACAGGAAAACATTCAATTTAGTGTCATTGTTAATAGTTGTACTTAAGTTGTCTTAGGCATATCTTCTACGGTAGTAGACTCTTTAATTTTTTCTCACTTTTGCTAACCGGTGATTGATTTATAATCCGTCTTGTAGGTATTTATTATTAAACAAAGTACACACATCATGTTGAGTTCTAATCTTATCACTGTATCCACTTATCGTAAGAAATTCAACTCTTTGCTTTACAGATAGGCTCATCCCTTGAGTATAAATAGATGTCTAAATTCAACTTTCTATTCTTGAATTGACATATCTCGCAAATTAACAACTTTACGCGCTAGGTTTGATACCTATTTGAAATCAAGTAAATCCCAAAAATGCAAAAATATGTAGTGTTCCATTCAAAGAATGTAACGATAATATCATTATCTAAACACTAATGAAATCAAAACCCGATAAAAAACGGCAAAAGCTGTTTAATTTCAAATAAAAATTGACATGCCTTCGGAATTTTAAAATTACTTTCAGTTTGAGAGATACATTTTTTCCATAGCTTGTGTGTACACTGTATACCGTCTAATTGAAAATGTGATTAGAATTCGAAAAATATGTTTAAAAATCTTAGTAAAGTGTTTGTTACGAAAATTGTGCCCAAATTTTCATTCCAATTTTGAGAGCTAATTTTAGCTCTTAAATTACTTCGGTTGCCGATAAAAAAACGTATCAATTATTTCTGTCTATGGCACATATGTGCAAAGCTTCAAAAAAAAGTTAATTTACATTTGGCGTATTTCCCTTGTAAGTCAGATAGAGAGAATTGTTTAATTATGTTAAATAAATTAGTTCAAAATCATACAAATATATTCAAACAAACCAATGTAGAACCCCTACATTCATAAACATCATTGCCAATATTGTTAAAAATTATATAAATTTAGTTCACACATCTCTAAGATTAAAACTGCCACCCTTCTATTGTACTATAAATCATATTTTTTAGAAATTTTAATTGTACTATAAAGAATAACTCACAATTAATTAAAAAAATTAAAGACAACTGTAAATAATGAGTCTATATTAATTTCATTTGTGTCAAATTTATTTACTAATATACCCACAGAAACAATTAGAGATTTTATAAAAGATAAATTAAATGATAGTAACTACTCTAATATTGAATATAACGAAATCTGAGATATTTTAAAGATATGTATTGATCAAAACTTTTTAATTTCGATAATATTGCATATACTTAAGTTGAAGGTTTAGCCATGGGATCTTCTTTATTCTCCATAACGAGCAGATGTCTATATGTAACATGTTGAAACGGCTATATACATATTGATACTTATTATAACACATATTATAAATGCATAAAATATTAGTACAGGTACTAGTACCTATTCTATGGAATGGCTCTCATTCTGCATTATCGCGAGTTTTACATAATATAAATTCTATTACAACTTGTATTAAATTTACTTTTAGAACACACAATCATAATGAAAGTTTAAATATTATGAATGCTACCACTGCCCTCATATACAAAAACATAAATTCGATATGGACAGGAAACCAACCAACATGGTACTACCATTAATAACGATTCCCTCTATCAAAAAATTTCCCAGCTATAACAGTTTTATCAATAGACTGTTCACTATTCTTGAATCTGAAACCTCGCTTAACAATAAAGTAAAAATAATTATCTTATAACAATTAAATAGTTTTGACACTAATATTTAAAAAACAATATACAATAAGAAAAAATAATGCACATTTCTATTATTATTACAAATAAGCTTGAGTCCTCAAAAAATAAAAGGTATGGTTTGCTAACTTATCTCGGGTCCATATTTTATGGATTTACTAGTTTATTTAAAAACAAAATAGATGTTGCTTTCAAAACTCATCCTTCAATTAAAAAATTATTAACTAATAATAAAGTTAAAACAGTTAAACTTGCTAAGTGGTATGTATAGATCAAACTGTTATACTTTTAAGTGTCATTATATTGGTAGGACACAGACATTTTAATACTAGAATAATAGGACACACTAATACCTTACTTTCTATTTTAGATTTTTCTCATTCTGCAAACTATCTTTTAGATACTAAGCATGAATTCAAATAGATACAACTTTTAACATTTTACACGCTAAATCAAGAAGTTTATTATTTAATAATTTGTATATATTAGAAATAACAGAAGATAACAAAAATATTAAACAACTAGCACTAACCTAACAAATACTAATTGAAGCTAGCACAACATTTAATATCCTTTTCAATTGATCATTTCAGAATCATCCAATAAATAATAATATATTATCTTATATTATAAATAATAATATATCTATTATAAACAATAATATATTAACTTACATCTCATAAACATAAATAAAATATTAAAATAAATTCTAAAGCAAAAACTGCTACTTACAATAATGAAATATTATCAATAACATAAACAGAATTTCATTACGTTAAAATAATCTACTGATAAAACATTAAGTATTTTACTTAAAAACTAATATAAGACTTACAAGAAAGGTAAACTATGTGTCCAACTCTGATTCTAATGAACTTTCGAATTATTGTAGACAACTAAAACACAGAGACACGTATGCTTTTAAATGATCTAAAACGATTTTATAGGGTAAAAACTATCCTCAAATTGAAATTTAATCTAAAAAGTGGAGTAAGTCTCCGAACAAAATTTATTTTTTAATTATTTGAAAAGAAAAGTAGTAGCTAACGTGTTCGTATTAGAACCAATTCAATATATGAATGATTAATACATCTTCAGGCTAAATGTATAAAAAACCTGTATGAGCTGCATAGAATATATTTGTTGGTTAAAATTGATATTTCAATGAATTTCCAATTTTTCTAACATCTATGATAAATAATTAATTAATCTGTTCTATGGTGATAAGAGAAGTTTCTAGAAACAATCAAAATAAAATACAATAGGCCCAATGCATTTAAAAGGATGTGCGCATTTGAAGTGTGAATGTATAATTATATATACCATTCATATATTGAATTGGTTCTAATACGTTAGCTATTACTTTACCTTTCAAATAATTAAACAATACATTTTGTTGGGAGACACTCTACTTTTTCAATTTAATGGATAAGGTTTCAAAACCCAATATTTATTGAGATATAACCCATTAAATATGATTAATTGATGAGCGTTTTCCACTGTTAAGCAATTATATTATTTGTGCTATAGAAAATATATTCCAACACATTGACATGATTATGTGATAAAAAGTATGTTGTCTAAATTAGGCAGTATATGAAGGTTGAACCATATTGATAGGTCATTCTATGTCATTACTATTTATGCCTACATTACAATATATTTGTACAGGAGATCTACTGTTCTCGATGAAATAGTCAATTTCGGTTTTCATGAACCTGCACTACTTTTTTGAGAAATTTACAATGTCGAATACCAAATTTCGATATCCCTTTTTATTTACGAGATATAGGAGAAAATGACAGTACGATTTTTGAGCATCTTCCGTATCTACTTTACTCTGTAGGATATTGGAAAGATGAAAATTCAAGCCTATACAATTTTTCACATAAAATCCAGTGAGATAGTCAGACATTTTGTATCATACACCAATTTTTAGAAATAGCTTATACTTAATTTTTCGAAAATATAACATTATTGATATATATTCAATATATTTGACCCGAATTTTCAAGCGTCTTTGCTGATCTAGCGAAAGCTTCTTAAAACTATTTTGGGTACCTTTCTTTAATTACACTTCATGTTTGATTTTTTAATAATAAAGGATATATGTGATAGTTTAGTAATTACTAAAATATTACTAAATCAAATTAAAAAAAATTGTTCGAAGTGGTTGCCATCCTCCCTTATATACAATTCGTACCTTCCCGTAACAGTTCACAATTTCTTTTTATAAGATTATTTGCAAATTAAAATTTTTTATAGTCGGCGCAAAACAATAGAAGAATTGTGCATTGTTATCGAGGCATCTCTGAGCGAATTGCAGCAACTCTCCATCATTTTAAGCACTTTACATGAGATAATACGGACAGTAATATAATTCTATAATGATTGTTAAATTCGGTTTACTAAATATATAATCTCGGAGGTACCAAACTACTTCTAATTTCATTAACAAGATCCTTCCAGTAGAACGTATGATTGGTTGTCAAATTAAGAAATCGTTTAGATTTACTCTCGGCTAAAAATAAAAACATACCAATTCTAATAAAATATTTAAAAATGTAAAATGCATTTTACAAATCAAAAAAGTAGTAGTCAGATAAAAAACAAAATAACTTGGTAGAGGCTGTATGGTATTAGTTGAAAACAACAAAAGTTTAAATGCACATTATATGGAGGGCGAATTTTTAAAAATAATTGATCATAGAACCTCTTTAGTTTCTATTTCTGATATTGGTAAAACTTGCCACCGACAGTTTAATTGAAGGTGATCACTTAGGTGATAATAATTCAGAATAGTATGAAAATAATCTATCTGGTACATTAATTTATGATGAAGTAGTTAATTTAACACAAATTTCAAATAATACTGGAAATAATAACGAACAATAGGTTTATAGAGCCAACAAAGTCCGAAAATGCTTGTAATAAGTTTACTTGATTTTAGAATTAATTAAAATAAAACTAATAAACCGAAATACGAATAAGTGAAGCAAAATAAACCAAAGGAATTGAAAAATTTTGGACCCAAAGAGCCACTGACTGTCTCGAGGGTCCTTGAAGGATAAATGTGAAATAAACCATTCTCACCGAATATTAAAGAAAGCTCGCTGCAGAGCATCCCATGAGAAAATATCGTTGCTTTACTCTCGCTTTCCATAGACGAAAACTCTGCGGAACGTAAGCCGTACCTAGACTACGAAACCTCCGTATATATCTGTAGAGGCTTTTCGGACAGAATATGCAAATACTTACTAATAGTGCATGGTAACCTCAATTACCTTGATTGCAAACAAAAATTATGTAACATGCTCAATTTCTAAGCAGAGACTGCAATATGATAACAAATTTTTTGATGATTGAAATGCTGCAATAGAAGTACAACTCTAATCAGCCAATTACATGTACTTATTTTTCACATTGAACATTATCAGAATATCTATTTTTTAATGTCAACTGCAGCTTGAACTAATTTGGATCAATATTGCTCAAGCTTTGGGTATTTCTTCAACTTTGTGATGTTTTCAAGATCATTAAATTAATTATTGTTAGTAGCAATCAACTCCTCATTTGTAGAAAGCTTTATTTCACTGTGTTAATAATTTCTGAGTCAATCTAAGAGCACCAAATTGGAGAAATTGGAAAACAATTAAAGCTTTCATTCTAATAATTTCTTAGTTGCAACTAAACTGGGCAGATGCTTAATATACATGAAATTTAATTTGTTTCTTCAAATCCCACCGTTTTACATGTAAGCAGTTCAACAGGTTAATAAAAGCTGAAGTAACTGAACCATAACCGAATTATCACGTTCATTCTACTGTGTGGATTGCTAACTACTCTCTGGTATATGGTAATGGACATAAGTTTTAGGTTACAAAACAACACACAAAATCAATACGATTTTTATTAAATCGTTCCAAGAAATCGACAGAGTATTGCTAACGTGCGCGTTTTTGAGCTAATTCTTACATGTTAAAATAATGTTATGACACGGATTACGAAAGGCCTCGGATATTTATCCGACACCAAGCTAACTACCAGTGAATTCGGCAATGGGTTGAAGATAATAGGGAGTTCAAACGCCATATAGTATAAGTCTAAGTCAGGAATTGAGGGCGCCACTGATTCGAATTACAGCTACCAATATTAATGGAATATCCTGTATATAAGATGATAAATAGTCTTATCTGGAGCAGAGTTTCTCGGAAAACGGCACAGCTCTGGCTACTGCATAAGTTAGTATCAAAAGTGTAATTAACATGATGTTGTAAATTGATGGACAAAAAATGGTGCATTTAATCTCCACTATATACAATCAAGTCATGGTAATCATAATGGTGGCACGTAATAAACATTAACTTCCAAGAAATAGACGTGAAGCACGTAAAGTCTTAAGGTCAAATTCTTGATTCCAACCGGTATAGCAGATTTAAGACATCTTAGAAAGTCATGATAGTAAATTAAATGGACTTATATTGAATTGAATCTCTTCTATAATCAAAGCGGTGGAAATCTTATTGTTCCACTCCATATAATTTGGTAACATATGAGTATTTAAATTGTAAACGAAACGTTGAATGTAGCATTTATTTCTTGGATAAACCGAGCTCTAATCCAGTAACAACCAAATCTAAAGTAATACAACAACTAGGGCGTTATCTCAGATATTATAAAATTAACAGATAATCGTAAATATTTGGAACAATTTAATAGGTATCGGTATCAGTGATATCACAACAGACTCGTAATATTTATGAAAATATACAAAGATTATTAGGGGCTCATCTGCTATATACACTTTATGTGACATTGTGCACTAATAATTATTCAAGTTATTTACATGATAATCGTTGCATTAGTCCCAAAAGATATATTTTTTACGTCCTTCTGCGCTCTACCCAAATATTTTATACTGTTAGAGTCCACAGAAATTCTCATGAGACACGTTTCGAGATACACAAATCAACGAGTTCAGGCACAATTTCAACCTAAAAATGCTGCTACCGCAAATATATATATATATATATAATTATTTATTTATTTAATAGTCAGTTAGATGAAAACTTGCTTTCAGTGTCACCAAACATGAGATTTTAGGCGGACTTCAAAAGCGTGTGTTTAAAACCATAAAAGAATTATTTAAGGAATAGGTTGATATGCAATGATGAGTGCTTAAACTTGTATTTATTTAACGCGGTTAAAATGGAATCCTGTTTCCAACGTTATTTGTAAGAGATCGATATTTTTCGGCATATTCGCAATAACTTTTCAACGAAACCAATGATTCTCGGCGAAGCTGCATGAATGTGAGTATATATTAAATATTTTTAATTATTAATTAACAGCTAAATTAAATTATAACGCGTACAGTATTTCGGGTCATCACCTTCTTGTAGTATCCATATCTAACTTTTATTTGTAGATTATATGCTACGAACTACTTAATACGCTTTTTATCTCGTCTTTTGCAATTAAAAAGCTTTACTGTATTTTAGGGTATGAATTGATACCAAAAACATTAATGAAAACTATTAATTTAGAATTTAGAAATTGATATCTGATTCTCTTCGTTATTTCTATTATTATTCTTTTATATTAGATAAGTAGACAACTTAGAATGGAACACTTTTAATAGGAATGTGAAGACGTATTTATATATACTTCTAAGCTTTGCTAAACAGTGCATTTTGACGTATTCTAATGGTGTATAGGTAAGAACTTTGTATTATCTTAGAGTTCTTTTAACATAATAATTTCTTGAAACTAACTTTAAGTTGGTAATTACACTGTTAAAAGAAGTTTTATACTTTTACATTAGTTACATTATCTTATTAATTAGATAAATTAAAAGTTGAATGCGCTAAAATTGAATATGTTTAGCGATTTAAGAAAACAAATATACTCTATGAGTTTATTGGTTGGATAACGACTTCCATAATATTGATTTTTATTTTTTGCGTTATCACCACGTATAAATTTTGTCAATTTTATCCTTTTTTACAACTTGGTTTATTATATCTATGCATGTTTGTTGTTGCGCGTTTTTATATGTATGAATAAATCTGAGCATTTCAAGAGCATATATTAAAAAGAAATAATCGTAAAACAACTTCATCTTCGTACTTTATGCAATGCTTGCTTGGTGTTTGTAAGCTTCTTTCTAAGATGAAATTAATGATTGTTCTTTATACTGCCTCAACTTTCGCGGTAAAATCGGCAGCATTACGTTTACGAATAAAAGGGTTTCGACGCTTGTTCCAGTGCATTTCAAGCTTTATGGCTTGTATATTTTTTATGCAATTCATGACCTGAAAAAGTATCCTTCCGCTCTACAGGATTTCGTAATATAATGTTATTTACACGTAATTCAGCTTTTGATCTGCGCAGTAATATGTATATACTATAAGCAATAACAAAATTGTACGAATTTGCTAAATGTACAGTTACAGATGACTAATAAATACTGAAAATGAACTCAATTAATAATAATTTTAAAACAATGAAATTTTGGATTGCCATGACCAAATTTTTATACGATTGCATATAAAACAATGTATTATTGAAATATATTTATAGAATAATTCTTAAATGCTTGTTTTGGTGGAATGGTACATATATTTATATCTTTTTGGTGTCCCCACAGAATAATAAACATCTATAATCTAGGTCCATATTTAAAAAATCATATCATTCTAAAAAAGAAATGCAGGGTCGTTTTCAAATAACGAAGTACTTAAGACACTTGATTTTAAAAAATACACTTCCCACTATATTAACCTTGATTTATGTGAGCATGCTGTGTTAAGATCTTTTTGCACTACCGACCTGTTTTTGTACATTTACAGGCTATATTGATTGTCATGTTATATGTTTGCCGAACTGCTATGTGATTATCATAGTAACGCCACGATAATACATACGTTATGGTTCATAACCGTACTAGTACTGTTATGACACGGAGTAAAGGTTTGGTATGAAATTGTCGCTAGCGCAAAAAATATTGTACGACATAGGATCGTTAAGTGCCTTAGTACAATAGGTCTCGAAAATCAGCAAAACTCAACCCTTCGGGTCTCGTTTTTCTAATTTTCTCTCGGCTGTTTTAAGACACTTCCAATATTTATAATTTATAAATATAATATAATTTTTATTGAATTAGCTGGTTTGCTCCGGCCACCACAGTGGAGATTTGGGGGGTTATACATTTGATATGAAATCAATTAGGCTAAAATCCAGGGATTATATATAGGTGTCAAAAATTCAGAAACAAGTCGTAATCAAGGACACCACTTTATTTTTAACGATAAGAAAAAGAGAAGAGTCAAGAAGTTTGTTGTTATAGAAAGCGGGAAAACAAAGAACCCGACCTCCGAACGTATGGATTGGGAATTGTATCAGTACCTACTTACTATAAGGTGGTTTTCAGATACGCCGAACAGTGGCTAATTTGAGTGATTTAGACGCAAAAAATTATTTTATTTTATTAAGTTGTTACAAATTATGTATCTCATAATATAAGTAGCCAATTATGTGGCAATACACATAATTACAAATGTTAGTTGTCTGTTTATTAAGATTACAAGTAATTAGCGTAGACAACATGGTCATCGCTAAATGCGAACTTTTACTTGTACTTGTTACAAATCAATTTTAACGACAACAGACTCTTGTACCCTAAGTAAACGTTTAGTGGTAAGAGCTACACAAGTTTTTCTATCAGCTATAGGAAGACATTCTTTTTTAGCACTTGGTTAATGCCACTATAGAAGGATAAATAAAATGTGCTTTATTCAAAGCTTGTTTCCGTAATGTCGTATCAATGTATAAAGCAAGTGCTTCTTCGCTCGTATAAGCTCGTTGCGATTCTTACTGGCGTTTCTTCAGATTACCAGCATCTTTGGATGACTCAGAAAAGGATCTTAACTTGTTTGCTACTACACGACTTCCACTTGCACAGTTGCGCGACAAATGATAACTATACTGCAGATCTTGACTCAAGAACATCCGTGACCTTCATCTGCTTAGAAGCATCCATGCACTGTCCAAAAGATTTTGAGGGTCTTCCAAGTAGTTTCAATTGTGCATCCTGGCTGTCATCATTACAACTTTTACTGCGCATAACAAAATCTACGCCACTTCCAGCCACGAGCGGAATTTCAATAGAAGTCTGTAAGAAAACCGAACCACACCTAAAATTCTGTATAAGTCAAGGGTGACTGGTCTGCATCTAGGATAGATTTATCTAATAACCTATTGTACTAGTAAAGCAATAAAACGAAATATTACCTATATCGACGAGACGCAGCTAACGTTCACTTCTTCTCAAAATTAACCGATACATAACTAATTTTCTATCTAATTCTTTTCAATAATACATTATCAGCACTTTGTAGGCTTGTTTTGTTCAAAATCTACTGTAATAAAATTTTTCTTCTTGGTTAATGTTTTGATGGGGAACACCATTTGTCAGGTAATATGTTTTATTATCTGAAAACAAATAAAAAAGCTATCATGCAAACTATTGCGAAGAGAGTGGATAAGTTTATTTCAATATAAACATTGTAGCGTTTTATTTGTGATATAAGTTATTAGGACAAAAAGGGACGAAAATGTTTAGAAATACTAAAACATTTTTGGAGATCGGTGGAATTTAAAGAATTGATGTATTACTTACTCGGTGTCTTGGAGACTTTCCACTTCTCGAAGGAATTGAAAATAACAACCGTGCTGCCTAAGATATTCTACTTATCGTACGCCACGTACAGCCTTGTCGGAATCTAACGCTTTGATTACGAATCGACAGGTAATTGAAGATGACCCTTTCTACAATTCACTCTGGGCGGAAATACACCAAATTTCTACCAATTTGATCCCCTTGATACTATAGGGATAACTCTTCAAATGTTTGTTTTAAATATAGCCTGGGCTACAACTTCGCATCGCTCAGGTCTCTACTGCCTGGTAATCAAAGTTTTCTCGTTGAAATTGTAGGGGTGAAGACGAGAGGGGTTAACGTTTATTTTTAGACTTGCAAGCCTTCTCACGGGACTTGTTAAAGTAATATTTTGAAGTAAATGTCCGTATGTTTTATAAAGCGTAACTTGCGATTTTCGAATTTTAACAATTCTTCTTAAAATGGAGTTGTACAATTTACAACTTTATAGTTGTAATTTTAGCATAAAAATGGTACTGGTAAATCACCAATTAGATTTTACTATTACTACATGGGTGTTTGCAAATAAATGACAAATGTTGCAAGAATTTCAGACGCGCTTACATCTTATATCGTAATATACTACAGTTGTTCCGAGAAGTTAATATTTACGATTCTACCCTCTTAGGTATCGCCAACTAAAACCTACTTAAATCTACTAAACAAGATCAATCACAGTCATCCTTATTTAGTGTTATAGCGTGATTATCTGCAGAATTTGTACCCTATTGGTTAATTTCATCTATCATATTGCCATAAAAACATTCGTGCATTATTTTGCCAAATTCTTAGGTATTTACAGCTGTGTCAATTGCCATACTTACATTATTCTGTAAAAATTGATAACTTCCACATGCGTGCAATGCATAAATACATGCGTAAAAAATACATTTGTAAGGAAAAATTGCATGAAGACATGATAGATGTTTTAAGAGGGTCTGCTCAGCCGTATCCCACTGTTCGCAACAGATTACAGGTCTTCAAGGAAGTCGTACAGATAGCACAGGTTATAAAACCAATATTTCTTTAGTTACATTTGCATTATATGCAAATGTAAAGCTTCTTTATATTGGGGAATTCTATCCGCGGCACGTAATTGTAGTTGCAACTTTAGATCAAACAAATTGGCTATCAACAACTTTCTAATAGAAAATCAATTTAATTGTTACTATATTATATAAATTAGTTATTTTTTCACCACAAACAAAATCGAATTTAACTTCCACGGCTAAACAAGTTTAATATTTCTGAACTGGGATACTGTTATTTTGCCAGAAATGCAAAAGTTTAAGACTACGGTTAGACATTTTGAAACGCACAGCAAGCAAATATACACTGTGTCCCAAATTTAGGATGCATGTATTGCTATCTCGGTTAATATTAGAGATAAAGAGTCTGTTAAATAGGCAATGTTATAGAGGATTCTATGAAAAATTTGAAAGTGTTTTCAAATTTGATCCAGATTTAGCCGTTTTCGAACTAATCCAAAAAAACCAAAATCATTCTACTTCTAAATTCCCTCCTATCTCGTTAATTTGAATTATGACATCACTCTAACTTGGACATTGTTCAAGCAAATTTTAATGTTCTTTGCAGCAACACTAAAAATAAATAAATACCGTCTTTTGTTTTTGAGATACTGACTATAATTTTTTTGTTTCATACGGATGCCATATTTTTTTAGACCGTCCGAAAGTGCTTTTAATTTTCTTTCCAATTATGTATGACAACATGCCATTATATTCTCTCAACATGTCAAAAATTCAAAATTTTGTTTTTACTATAGTAGGCTGAGGACGAGTGTACCATGAATTTGATCATTTTTCTATTTATGCAACTCACATACAGAACAAATAGTTAACACAAATTGAAAACTTAGTAAACAAAATTTTAACAACAAAGGAATTACATACAGTTTTCTATTAACTCAAAATATCTAATATTCCTGTTAACAACTCTTTACTTTTGCAATTACTTTGTCTGAACAAATTAACAATTATGTTTTTACATGAGTAACTAATTATTGAATTTTTGTAAATATCGTCAAATATAGAAACCTTACCTCTCTGTAATTAAATATTTTCATCTACTAACTTAAATTCGTTCATGATTTCTTATAAAATAGATAAAATTACCACAATCGGTATTTTAAAATTATTATGGTATGTTTTTTCGATTATTGCATTCGTATTTTGTTTCTTTACAATTAGGAATTATTGTTTAGTAATCTGTCACTTGTAATTCAAAGGTTGATAATAATTATTGTAAGTGAATTCTAAAAATTTTGGAAGCAGGTCATGGAAACGAAGTTACCTATCAAACGCGTAAAATTCTAATAAAGTCCTTTGTATCGTGTGCTTGTAATTATTTCTTCACTGTTTGTGCTGTTTTTGTTTCTGATTTTATTGTTTTCTCAATTGTATTGTTATTTATAGTATTTTCGTATCTGCAAAGATTAGTTTTAAATAATGGCAAGAAAATTTCCTAATGAAGAAAAACTAGACATACTGAAAATCTACTTCCTATCTCATAGAAATGCTTCTAGAGCATCTGGAGACTCAAGAATGTATCAGGATAGATTCCAAGAGCGTGATCACCCAAATTCTAGACATTTTAGATCACTTAAAATTAATTTATTAAACTTTGGTGGCTTCAATGAGACTAGGAACCATACGTATAATGTACAAAACCAACAGCGGACTAATGCTGTTTTAGAATACACTACCGAAACTTCTACTATATCAGTTCGAAAAGCGTCAAACGAAACAGGTGTGCCTAAGACGATAGTTCATCGATTATTAAAAGCTAATAAATACCATCCTTACAAGCCTACAATTATACAAGGTTTAGTTCCAAATGACTACCAAAGAAGAACAGCTTTCTCTGAGTGGTATGT
>JAHWXV010678809.1:0-10857 GCA_024586415.1 Phrixothrix hirtus
CTCCCTTCGCACGGGAAGGTTTAAGCTGGCCTCTACAAGGGGCTGGCAGCCGGGACGTGGCTTAAATTGACTTCTCGCCGATACGCGTTGACACTTCGCTAATGACTTTCACAGGCCGCTAATAAAGAAACCAGAGAACAATAAAGAAAAAAGGGGTACCTTAGTTTGTTTCGTTAAATTACCAGGTTGTTAGATCTCCAAACACCAAAATCGTCCGACGTGATTGATTTATTGCTCCTTGCGTCCGCAGAAGAACATAATACGTTCAGAAAGCGGCTACCGGGGTGGAACGAGCAGGTCAATCTCCAGAGGTCTGGTCTTCCGCCACACTAAATTATGCGGAGTCCTGAAACTCACACCCGAACGCTTCAGATAAAGAGCCAACACACACGACCAATTTTCACACCAACTACGCGACGAATCCGTATCAATTACAAATGTCGACGAACTCTATCAGACGTGAAGATTTCATTTCTCTGTCGCCTTTACTATAATTGTTAATTGTTAACAATGTCGTTTCCGAAAACAGACGGCGGCAAATTTAAAAAAAAGATTTTGTGCATTAGGCACAGAACGCCAACAGAATCTGACAAGCTCAATTAATAAATCCATTTAACTATTGCGGATGGAAATCGATTTATTTAGTCTAATGTTAATTTAAACAACGGACGGATGATACTCTTGAATTAGTATCAATGGAAGTTGTCTAATAAGGGATCTCGTATCAATGTATCCTACATTGGTACACAAACGATTTACAATCGACCTAAAGGTTTTCATATTCCTTTTGCGGTCTGAATGCTTCGTAACGCTAGCTTTTGTGTCACAAGCAACTAAATCTTGCGTTTACGAATTCTTTATGCGGGTCTGTCAGAATTCTCCCGCCGAGTCACACGATCAACTGTGGCAATAAAATTAAGACTGGCCACGCACTATGTATGACGGTGGTTTTCAGGATACTGCAGTTATCTTATGGCACAAGCAACTGTTTAACTGTAGGATCATGACTAGTTTTCAGCGAAGATGCCTATTGACCTAGCAACAAGACATAATCGATGACGACGGTAACGTCGGGAATCTTCCAAGTGCAAACTAGGTTTGCAGACTTGGTTACATATTTTAAATCAAAGGTTGATTTACTAGGTGAGCCCCACCATGAGTGTGCAACTCGATGTCTCCGATTTCGCAGTCGAAATCGAAGTTCATTAAGCGTTTTTGAATCGCTGTTTATATGCTGATTTAGGACGCGTAACTTATTTGCTATTTCTTTCTCGCGCTTTGCGATAATTTATTCTAATCTAAACTTGCAACATGTTAATATTTAAAATAATGAAATCTTGTTTAATATATACAAATAACATCTTTTAACTAAATACAGTATTTGTAGTTTGTCTAATTCTAATTAGGCAAGCTACTGGATTTACAAACACACTCCGCGAATTCTTAAAGTCTTTTACATTGTCTTTTTAACTTAAATATTAATAACGTTAAAACGTGCGAAATTGTATCAGTCTTTATAATAGCGATTTTTTTGTTATATGAGGGTACTTTTACAATGTTTATTTCCTATAAGTTAGTAGGGTTTACAACTATTAAAATTTTTATTTGCAAAAATATGTTCGAATATAGGCATCCAATTCATAAAAAATTATTTAAATTAGGATACAAACACTTCCTTTTTCTTTAGGAACCAGATCCAAATAGCTTATATTTTCGGGACGGCAAAAGAAGAATAGATATGGTTCTAGTATACGAGGAAGAGGAATTAGGTGTTATGACAGAAGCTGAAGCAAAACGGAGAGACCAAAGAAGAATATTTCAGGTATTTCCCAACATTTTACAATGCCAAGTATTAATTCTACAAATCATTGCAGGAAAATTTAATCAAAGATGGTTTAGAACTAGAGTTAGAACATAAAGATCTTTCATTTGATGGAAAAACTTGGTTCCTAAAAATACATTTACCTTGGAAAATCCAAAATCGATATGCTGAAGTAATGAACATTAAGCTACCAATCAAACGATTTATTACAATATCAGTGAAAGCGTGGGTATGCTTTTGAAAGTTTTTCAAAATGGAAAAAAATATAAAACATATTTTAGGATGGTGAAAAAAAAGAAGAAGTGCCAGAAACATTTTTAACAAGATGGCAAAAGCGCTGGAACAAATTTTATCAATATAATCATAATAAAATTGAGGAAGATCCTTCATTTTATAATGCAACCAAAGGTGGTGATCCAGAGGAACAGTAAGTAGAATTTAGTATCCCCAGGATGACTTATGGTAACTTTCATGAACAGATTTATAGTGAAAGATCGGGAAACCAGCTATTCCAGTGCCCAGAGGAGTCAAATAGTTATGCAAATACTATTGCGAGTGAAATTTGATAACACAGATAAGGTTGGTATAAGACGTTTAATAAATGACGGGACGTATGCTGCTTGTTTTCCATTACACGAAGGTGGATGGGATGAAGATGAACTCGGTGAGAAGATTCACGATAGAAAGGTACGTAAGATAACGTCTGTCTTTTATTCAAGCTAAAAATTTTTGCCATAGTTGTTATATCTAGAATGGGCACGTCCAGGCTGTTGGCATAAAAAGCAACCCCTATCTTTGATCAGAAAATACTTTGGAGATAAGATAGGACTTTATTTTTGTTGGCTAGGTTTTTATACCAAAATGTTATACGCCCCTGCTATAGTAGGAACATTATGTTTTCTGTATGGACTCTGTACCTTGGACGGTACAGATAATATCCCTAGGTAAACTACTGGCCTGACTTAAAGAAGCCTATGACACTGATTCTTTTTCAGCCAGGAAATATGTGATCCTAATGGTCCAGGAAACATAACTTTATGTCCAATGTGTGATAGGGCATGTAGATATCAGAAACTAATCGATAGTTGTAAATTTGCAAGACTTACGTACTTATTTGACAATCCAGCGACAGTATTTTTTGCGATATTTATGAGTTTATGGGGTATAAATTTTAAGAATATAATTGCGGCAAGTTAATGTATATAAATTTTAGCGACGTTATTTTTGGAGCTATGGCGTAGAAAACAGAGCATGATTCAATGGGAATGGGATCTGCAAGGGACTGAGCAAGATGAAGAACCTCGACCAGGTAAGCAATATAATGGAAATGTTATAATTTTAATTGAGATCTTTTAGAATTCGAAACAAGTGTCAAAACTTTTAGAACAAATCCAGTAACTAGAGAAAAAGAAGCGTATTTACCTTTATGGTCAAAATCGTTACGGTTTCTAATTACCGGATCTGCAGTCTTTTTTATGGTGAGGTGTCTTTAGTTGATTGACTGAATAACTTTACTTGAAGTTACAATTTTAGATGGCTACAGTTATGTGTGCAGTGTTAGGTACAATAATTTATAGACTGTCACTCGTATCCGTTATATACGCGAGTGGAGGAACTTTCCTCAAAAGACATGCCAAAATTTTTACTTCAATTACTGCTGCCGTTATCAATCTGATTATCATAATGATACTAACTAAAGTTTGTATTATTCTACTACTTTTGTTTATTTGTTACATGTGCTGATTTCAGTTTTATCACAGATTAGCTATATATTTGACTAATTTGGAAAATCCAAGAACTCAAACCGAATATGAAGATTCATATACGTTCAAGATTTTCCTATTCGAGTTTTTGAATTTTTATTCATCGCTCATTTATATTGCCTTTTTTAAGGTAAGCATTTTTACACAGAAAATAATTAAAAACGTTACTATATTTTCGATCAGTTTTCCCAAATTTAACCAAACGTGTCATTTAGAACTATTTTATAATTTAAGTTTAATATATTAAATATGGTATCTAAAACACTGAATTAAATTTACAATGACTATCTTCGTATCTTGTCCCATTGTTTTGTTACGGAAGCAAATGTGAATCAGTGGCGGCTTGTGGTTGAAAAAATTGGTGAAGAGCTACAACAACAACTTTCAAAATTCCTCGATATTAATTCACATTTCAAATACTTTTTATTATTACTAAAGAGCAAGTAAGGCCAACAGAACAATCCTTGTAATACTGTAACGTTTCAATTCGGGGAAGACAAAATATTTACATTCTACTCGGTGATAGCTCAGTCGTGCGGGAGCGGGTCTTGGTGATGTTCTTGGGAACTTGGGCTCTCACTTCGTCGTGTTTCGCGGTCGGTATATCTGTAAAATAATTATTTGCCGGGGGACGTCGTATGTGGAAATGACGTCGCTCGGACTTCGGACAGGAAACGAACTTCGGTAATATTTAATTGATGATCGTTTCGGTTTTCGGCGGCATTAAAAAGAAAGGTAACAGTAATAACTTATTTACAAAATTAAACGGAAATTGGAACACAAATCAAATCAAAATGGTAATAGTTCAAAAATGAAAAGTAAAATAAACATAGTTTTCTGGCAACAGACAAAAATAGATTATTTACAATTGTTTGAGTATGCATAGAAAGTCGGCTTTTGCATGAAATTTATACGACTGCTAATATCTGAAATCGCCGCAGCGTTAAATCAAGAGGTTGGCGCAGCATGTTCAGTCTCGGTTAAGTCTGCGTTCCTAATATTTCTGAATACAAGAATCGGCAGTATGCTTTGAGATCTGAGCACGGGCGCGTCGCTCTTGGCGGCCGCCGTGTACGTAATTTATACGGTGACGGATATCTGATGCGGGGCGTTAGCGTGTACTCGCGACCTTCCTTGCCACTCAGTATCGCTAAACGTCACGACGTTTGGCGTCGTTTGCAGATCGTTACCTAGCAACTCATCAACAAATGATGAAATGTTGTGCGTTCGCTATCAATACAACTCAACGCACAATGACGATGACGGACGTTTGGCGTCGGTCACAAATAGTTACAGAGGAACTTGTTTGTGGTCGACCCAAAGGCGATTTTATTCCGGGCTCGGCGATGGTAACACCAGGTTATAATGTACTACACTCGATCTATCTTTGTTACAGAGTAACAAACAAAATAGAGCGTCGCTTTAGAATCTATGTATATAGATCTCTAGCATGCGGGGCTTTTTAACGGTTTGTTAATATGAACGGTATTAAGGATTTTAACAGGCTAGGCGAATCGGGAAGATGTCGCGTTAAGACTGCTGCAAAACTTAATAACAAAATAGATCGACTGATATGGGCGCGTTAGGCGTTACGCTCAACAACGGTATTGATGACCACTATCTCTTCGGAGTAGGGGGGATTCTAGTTAAAGTGCACCAGCACAGTCCGCGCTGGAAACGCGTGCAATTAGTCAAGATATAGCGAGGATGCCACTGCTCCATATAAGCCGCTAAAAGTATGGAACTATTCCTTGGAACAGACATAAACAGTTCCGTGGCATTTAGCTGATTTGTCGTGGGGGTGCCTGTTATTAGGGCCCCAAATATTATTATCAATTAAGCTCGTGATCAAAAGGAGGAACCTTAATTAGTACATATCCCCTGAAATACAAGTATTAAGAGTTGCCTTATTCTACGTTTAAAATAAAAGTCAAGTTGAATAATACGACATATTTATTGTTAACGAAATGACTTATTTAGCATAAACACGCATATAACTTCTCCGTCTCTTGAATCAGGCCAAATTCAAGAGGTACGGAACGAACTACTCAGTTTACTAAACAATAAAATTAGGGTTAAATATACTAAGTACAGTCCACAATCGGGACAGAAGGTATGTAGTAAAAGGGGCTCCCCTCGCACGGGAAGGTTTAAATTGGCCTCTATAATTGGTTGGCAGCCGAAACTTTGGCTTAATTTGAATTCTCGCAGATAGACGTGGATATTTCGCTTATGCCTTTCCACGTTAAAGTTGAATAAACAAGCGCGTACAGCCTTTACTAGAAGGACCATGCTTCGCAGCAAAAATGAAAGAAAAATATCCGGCAGATCCTAGTGCTGCGGAGGCTCGGGAGAGAGGTGTAGGTACTTACAAAAAGAAGATGGTCGAAATAACCATCGAGCAAAATATCGTGGTTGGCAGATGCAAGTTTCGCTCCCAGTGTTACTGACGAGTGCCGAGCTCGCGCAGAAAATAACCTGAAATGCCTAAAATAAGGATAAAAAATGGGCGCCACACACTTGTAATTGAAAAACGCTATTGTCAATCTGGACGTACAAGAGTGAAAACGCCTTAGATTAATTCGGCAATAAAAGTTGCACTTAAAATTACTCGTAGATATTCTGCTCCACACACACCTAGGGTTATGCAGAAAAGCATTGGTAAAAATATTTATATATAATCTGAAAGAAAAATCAATTAAGGTACAACAGTACATAAATAAAAAGAAAAATCAAAGTAAGGATAAGATCAGTTTATTTTCGTTCCAGAAAACAATAGTCAATAGCAAACGCACAGTTCATAAAAATCTTTTAATTAGGCATAATAGTTAAAATTCAGTGAAATTTTGAGAACTGCTTGCATAAGCAGAATAACTAGTAAAGTATACAATTAATGGAAAAATGTTGAGAACCTCAAGCTAAATTAACACATGGTTACTATAAAGTTATAGTATCGAGCCCCGTTATCGCGTGCATGTTCTAACGGCCGAAGCAAGACTTAAAATATACAATTGAAAATAACAAGATTTGAAAAACAATAAATTTAAGGTGTTCATGAACTTGATTACCCTAATTTAAATTAAATGCAAAACATCTATTTGAGATCAAAGAATCTAGAAAAGGAATTAGCAATTAAATTAATTAAATTGGTCGTCGAATATCACTGCAGTGATGAGCGGCTTTGATTTTAAATAAAACATAAATAAATGTTTAAAATTCGTACCCAATTAATTAAATTTAGTTTATCCAAGAACGCCTTTACATAAATCATACATAGGAAATATACCAAAGTAATAAGGAAAAGTATCGAAGTAAGTAAATGTTAAAGGGGCCGCGAACCTATATGCGCGGGAACTCCGACTCCCCGAGAGACTTGATGCCACGCTTGGTCTATGAATATAGCGGTGAGCGCAAATAACTAATGGTTGCATTTATGAACGGATTTTCCTATTACAAAACAATTAATTTTTGTACCAAAATTATTAGCAGAATATTTATAGACAAAGTTAAATAATTATATTGATTAATTAGAACTAATTTTACTGTAGCACAAAATAATAAACTGTAGAAAATAAATATCGGAACCCAAAGCAGCAATTCGCAGGTCCCAAAACGTAACGAACTTACACCATCTTCGGCGGATGCCAGTAGAAAAGTTAAGATAAACTGACCTGGATAGTAGAAGTTTTCGGCGAGAAGAAAGGGATTCTATCCTCGATAACTCGAAATCATCGCCTTGTGGCTGCGGAACGGGAGTTTTTCGCAAAACCGTTGGTCGCCGTACCAAGGCCGTAGAGAAGCGGAACAAAGGGTGGCTCTGGTATGGAGAAGCAGCAGATCGATCAGTGCGAAAGGAACCCTTTGAAGCGGAACCTCGGGCTCGTCCAGAAGCAATCGGAGGCGTTATAAACATACCGGCGAATTCCCACACTTAACGAGCATTTTAAATTCCATACTTAAAACACTACAAATAAATAAAGAAAGAAACATCGATCAGCCAACCTTGCACATAACTAAGGGATGCCTACTCACCGTAAAAATGTAGGTATTTTATCCCAAGAAGCAAAATAAACCACAAAGGTTGTCGTAAATAGACGGAGCAGAAACAATAACGTGCGTCTTTCACCACCAACTAACATACAATACTTTTCGGCACGCGAAGGGATCAGATAACAACACTTGTGAATGCAAATAATAAAAGATGAAGTTACTCAACCCAAAGCGCATCTGAAGATTAACAAGGCGAAAGCAGACGCAACTTGCAAAAATTAGTCGATCTCAAAGAAATACTGTTACAACCTTTCACAGGCCAACAATATTATATTGGAGCAGTATTATAAAGGGTACCTGAGTTTTATTCGTCAATTTACCAGGCTTCTTGATTACCCTGAACCAGAGTTGTCAATCTTGATTTATTTATGGATTCTTGCGTCCCCAGAAGAACGTAACACGTCCAAAAGCAGCAACCGGGGTGGAGAAGAAAATCAGGTCAATTCCCACAGATATGCTATTCCATTTCTCAGGCTTGGTATTCCAACATATTACACTATGCTGAGTCGCTATACTCACACATCCGAAAACTTCAAACAAAGAATTCACTCACAAGACCGATTCTTTTCCAAACCCAAACTACGCGTGGATTAACTGTCCATCGCGCGGGGGGGGGATCTCGTGACGAATTAAAACCAATTATAAATATCGTCTAAATCTACCAGATGTGAAAAATTACCTTTAATTGTCACTTTTATATTTAATTATCAAATTCCCAATCGTCACAGACGTAAAAAACGCGCCTCTCGTGTTTTATCCGACAGGAAGCTCTCTATTTATTATTTTTGTTGGCCTTGCCAACAACGCTGTTTTAGAAAACAATACGGCGCCAAATTTAAAATAGATTTTGTTTATTATGCGCGGAACGTCAACAAAATCTAACATGACTTTACAGAAAAGCTTTTACGATTTATACACTCGGCAACGTCCCGTATTGAGTCTCATGCGAAGACTGATTTTCAACTCGTGAAAGTGTCTTCTTTATCATTACATTCACACGCGCTTTCTTTATTCAGCGAACATGGATTTCGACGGTTTTCTTTGTCTGCTATTTTACCAATTCGGATAACAAATACATGTGCTTTAATCAACTCGTTTGCAAAACGTGACGCAATATTTAGCGCTAGTATTTAATTAGTTTTTACTAATTAATTAATATTTAAATCATTTGAGATTGTTGCTTATGTTAATTATTACTAATTATCAAATTAATCTTGATTGATCTTGGACGGTAAACAATGATTTATGCGTCAAGTTGTGCAATCTTTATTAATTTACTTATAGCATGTTTTATAACATCTTTCAATTAAGCAATTGTTTTATTTGTAATTTAAACTAAAATTATACACTTGCGCACGGTATTTAACTATTTCTTAAAGTTTGTTGTCATTATATAAGTCTTAATAGTTACACTTGCGGAATCACTAATATAACGAAAACACCTAGAATTCTCGGAATTCCATAAGATCGGGTTTCAGGTTATTACTACGTTTCCGCGGAAAACGTTACAATACTAATCTGCTGCACAACCATTTATATTCACAAAATCAGGATTTTTTAAAATTAATATTATTGGATTTACTGCTTTTTCTAATAACTTTTTTATTACAATTGTCAATTGATACATTAGCCATCCTTGATATAAAAGGTGACTTATAACCTCATCTTTCCATCTATTAAAAAGGAGTTTCCAATAAATTATACACAATGTCATTAATGGGATTCACATTGATATTTAAAAACACAATACAACCAATAGAACTACGAATATATTTAAAAAAAACTATATTATATTGTTTTTGAAGTTTTACACCACAAAGCACAAAGAGAAAAAATGTAATTACGCTCTAGAACATGTGTAGGTAATTAATATTCTCTTCTAGATCATCGTTTTTTTTCTGGAATCCAACATCTTTTGCATAAAAGATTTGTTCAGCTTTTTTGTCAAATTTTCTAACCGATTTGAATCCGGTAGGTGTGTTGGCCGCATTTAATGCCTTCTGTGTCAAATTTGCGTTTTTTCAAAAATTGTGCAACATAATTTTCAGTTTAACCCGTTGTAACTTTTGCAATTTTCAAAATATTCAAAAAATATTTTTTATAGATTACACGCCATTTAATTCTGAGTGCAACGGTTAAATTTAATTTTTACTAAAGCAATAATGTATTATTCATATATAAAAAACTAACAATAATTGCTTCGTGAATTTAATTTCGTATTGAAATTTTCGAGATGCGAGGAAGTTTTTTATTTGTGGATCAATTGTAATTGTGTTTGCACCGTTAGAATCGCAAAATACGGTAGTAATTTTTTATTTTAGGATTTTTTTTTCTTAAATATGTATATTTTTCGTAATGACGAGTTAAAGCTGAAGTTGGCTTACGCTCTCGATTAGCTTATGTTTACTATCCGCTACCATAGGACGTGCAATTTAAAAAACCAAAAATCTCGTACTTTTTGTTTATTTTAAAGAATTGCCACGTATGATCTTACAACATCCACTAATGATTGCTCGTGTTGCAAGAGAAAATTAAGTGTTGCGCGGCTTAGCTCAATAACAACTTACCGATGAGGAGCGTGGGCGGTTGTGCTATGCTGGTTCTGGCTGTTGTCCACAACTCGCTGATGGTACCTATAGGAAAGGAAAGAAAACATATACCTGTAAGGGCCCCAGTCGCGTGCACCTTCCTATCTCGTACGTGCGTCTCACACGACGGCTTCAGAATCCTGATGGTGATCTAAAGAAAAGCTACGATTTTAGAACAAGAAATGAAATGCAGCTGAAGTACAACAATACGTATATTTGTTACCGCGAACGAATTCGGCAATAAATAACAAACAAAAATAGAAAAGGATAACAAAGGTTACTAAAAACTAAGTTATAAATGTTTATTCCTTTCAGAACACCAATATAACAAACTAGGTTATTCACTTTTGCCTTAACGGGATCTAGGCCAACCGATATATTGATATAAGTGGTAAGAAATTTATGTTACAATTAACATTCCCAAAAATAAAATATCCTGGAATAGTCAAAAGCAAAGCACAATCTGCTTCTCTTCATTAACGCTTATCAAACGAAAAATTAATTTTACAAAACCAAAATAGTAATCAAAAATTGCAATGAACAATCTAATAGCGTTAGGTAAACGTTATCTAACATCAAAACGTTATAGAAGGAGATTTAGTTGATATCTGCTAACGATATTCCAACATTAAAA
>JAHWXV010678829.1:0-10548 GCA_024586415.1 Phrixothrix hirtus
CCCCCCCCCCCCATCCGGATTCTATTCAAGTTGATATTTAGGAAAGTACTTAAAAGAGACGGATAGAGTAAATATTGACGAAAATGCAATTAATTAAACTATAAAAAAGACATTATCAGAATATCTTCCACTCAATGAGGTATCTAAGCGTTATGGAATAAAGCGATCTACATTACAATCAAGAACAAAAGTTTTACTCGAGAAAATAACGCTTCAACAGATAATCAATGATGATTCAGGAAATGAATCTGATATAAGTAACCGAAAATATGATAGCAAATATACTGCTTAACAGGTGTTTACACACGCACGGGAAATGGAACTAACTGATTATATCAAGAAGGCTTCTGATTTACATTATGGTTTATCATACAGAAGAGTCATAATGTTAGCATATGAATTTGCAAAATTTAGCGGTTGTAATATTTTGGATAATTGGAACAGAGAACAATCTGCAGGTTTGTATTACTTTATTTTTAAAATTATAAATTGTTAAAATAATCTTATTTCCTCTAGGGAAAAACTCGCTGAACAGTTTTATACAACACCAATCTGACCTTGCATTACGCAAACCAGAGGGTACGAGTATAAACCGTTTGCGTGTATTTACTAAAGCTGCAGTTGATGAATTTTTTCATTTATACACTTCCTGCTTGCAGAAATATAAATTTAAATTTGATCAAATTTGACGAAATAGAAATTACTACGGCGATGAAGCTGGTTAAAGTTGTGTCAACTAAGCTTAAAAACAAATTCGGCAAATTGTATCAGCAGAAAGAGGGGCATTAGTTACTTTCATAAGAATTGTTAATGCTGTTGGAAATACTATACCTCCTGTATTTGTTTACCTGAGGATTAGGAATCCCTCTGAATACATGACTGAAGGTTCAACAAATGGTTGTCTTGTTCTTGGCAACAAATCAGGCTGGATGACTACTGAACTGTTTCCTCATGTTCTGAAACATATTCGGGCTTATACTCACCGCAATACAGATATTAAAATATTATTGTTAATTGATATTCATGAGTCGCACATTTCAACAAACTCTATTATATATTGGTAACAAACTGGTATAATTGTCCTGTCATTTCCACCCCACACCACACATAAAATTCAAACTTTGGACGTTGGAATTTATGGCCCATTTAAAACACATCTTGCAACTGCTTTTGATGATTGGTTGCTAGCCCATCCCGGCCAGGCTATCCCTATTCGAAATATTTCATACCTTGCAAACAGGGGTTATGAAAAGGCCTCTACACTAAAAAATATTATCTATTCCTTTAATAAAACAGGATTATGGCCCGTGAATAGATTGTTTTTAACGATGATGATTACGTCGCAAGTTCAGTTTTTAGCAAAATTTCCGATGCTCAAGTTGCAGCGAATATGAGCATTTCTTTACAATCAGAGAATGAATATCAGACACTGTCAATTCCTTAAGTTATGATAAAAACGCATCCTAAACTGGAAGTATTGTTTCCTCATCCAAAAGCGCAAAATACAATAAAAAAACAGAAAAGAGTGAAGTCTAAATCCACAATATACGCTGATTCTCCAGAATTTGCTCTAAGGTAGTGTTTAAAATTAGAAAGAAAAAGAAAACAAGATTTGGCAAACAAAAGAGAAGTCAAAAGAGAAATGTTTATACGAAAAACTACAAGGGTTGAAATGAAAAAGAAAATTCTTGATAAAACATCATCTTCTGATGAATCTGATATTTATATGGGGGACTATTTCTCTGAAAGTAGTGATAAGTTCAATGAAATTAGCGAAATTCAATATGATCTGTAATTTGTTGTAGGAGATTTTATTCTCATAAAATTTCCGACAAAAACTAATATCATTCATTATGTAGGATGCATTTTATACATTCATAATGATGATGAACTCATTATCCAATTTCTAAGATGGAAAGCGTGTAGCCAATTATTTGTTTGTCCCTTTGTTGAAGACATCAGTAAAGTTAACTTGATTGATATTCTTACAAAATTACAATCTCCTATTCAAGAAGGAACAGTCAAAACTAAAATAACGTTTTAATTTACCTATAATTTTAAAAATTTGAAGGTTAAATAAAAATATTAACAAATGATCTTTTTAAATCTAAAAGTTATTTCAAATTTTCTTGCTGAAACTACCCCACTAGTGTGGAAGATCCGGCCATTTATAAAGTTTTTAAAAAATTTAAAAATGAAAGCAAATACAAACATAATTGCATTAATACTTTTACATATATTGCATAAAGGTTGGGAATACCCTGTTTTAAATTAATAACATCACTAAAATATTTTCTAGTATGAAAATGAACCAAAAGTAGAAGTGATCCCTACTTTTCCCTACCTTATTGACATGAATTTTTCGTTTTTATTTAATATTTTTATTAGTTTCTTTAATATTAGATATTATTTATACTGAATGTGCCTAAAAATAGTATTATACTGAATTGTATATAATGAAGTTTTTGAATTTCATTTCAAACATTCCTTTTAGTACCAAATTCAATGGGTTCAAATATTTTATTCACCCACTGTATGTATCAAAGGGCTCACTTAATATAAATATAACCTTTCCAAAATGTTAAAAAAATGCAGCTAGAAAGTTAAGGGTAAAAATCGCATACCTGTTGTAAATCAGAGTGTAACTACTGGAGTAGCAATATTTGCAGTTATTTAATTGGAAGTTATTAAGATAAAAATTAAAACAAAAGCAATACAAAAAATATACCTAGTTGGGCTTTTTGAAACAGGTCATTTATATTTGTTTTTAAAAATAATTATCAGTTTTACAATAAATGTAGCATAATGCTACTTACTTGGCTTCAGTATGAAACCACAGGTGGTGTACTTTTAGTACCCGAGTCAAGTAAAGACATCTTTTTGTAAAGTAATATATAAAGTTTTTCTGATATATTTATTTAAAAATTATCTACACATTTACAATTTTTAAAATGTGATCTTTTGAAAAAATAATTTAAACAAATAATAATAACGCCTCTTAAACCAAGTAAAATTCCTGACGGTTAACCATTTTGATGTACTAGCATTGTAATATGAGTGTATTGTTATTTAAATGTCTAGTTAGGTAACAAATAGCTTTCAAAACTGAATATAGTCCTGAAATGTGACTTTTTTGACGGTATTAAGAAAAATTATTTTATACAATAGACAAACCATAGTTGTTCACAAATTTCATCAGAAGCAAAACTAGTATTGCATATAATAATAAACACGTTTTGGATAACTGTAATAGGTCAATTTAACAATTTCAAATTACATAAACGCTTAATCGACAATTAGCTGAAATCAACATAAGATTCCTACAAATGAATGTAATTATTAAAAATTAAATGCATTGTAAATAAAATAATTCTACAAAT
Organism: Phrixothrix hirtus; assembly: GCA_024586415.1. Taxonomy (NCBI): domain Eukaryota; kingdom Metazoa; phylum Arthropoda; class Insecta; order Coleoptera; family Phengodidae; genus Phrixothrix; species Phrixothrix hirtus. The sequence goes on from JAHWXV010678829.1 coordinate 3,381, forward strand.
AGTTAGTTATATACACAGCCCAACTTATGATAAATATTAATAATGTTAGGACATCTATCAAAATGCAATCTAGATTTAAAAAGACGACCATTGCAATTTTCATTACATTAGCACAAAGATTATTTATACATTTTGTAAAAAATTTAACCTATGTAATATGTTAAGTAAAACTCATTTTATTTTAAATGTGTACAATTAAAAGCGGACTAGAAATTTTAGGAAAGAAAATCAAACTTATATTTTTAAACAGTAATTATCTATTCAATACATTCACGGATATTTAATAATGAACTGGGATGTGTGAAATCGTTTGCATCACTATGTTGCTAGACACTTACAGTTGGCCAGTCATTTATTGTTAGATACAGCACATCAAATTAAAAGCAGGGACGATCTCAAAACCCTACTTGAAATTGTTTCGAATAATTTGCATTTTATATACATGACTTTTAAGCGTTTTCTGTCGTGCGTAGTTAAAAGAGTAAAATGTTGACAATTAATCACTGAACGTTTAGAGAACGCTGCAGATAACATAGTAATGCAAATATTGAATCCTGACTGGAATGTGTATGCATTTACAAATAATTAAAATATCGAAAGAATATTTATAGCAGTTGCAAGTTAAATTAATTGAAACAAGCCTAAATTTATTTTTTTGGAATAGCTGCTATTTTTTAATTTTATATTTTTAGGAACTAATTAGTGACTTATCTTATATGTAAGATGCATTTTTACATCTATAAGTTAATCGAAGAATCAAAGATTTAGCAAAAAATACTAGATATTCGTCAAGAAATGTGTAAGAAATGTCAATTAGAGGTTATAAAAGTATTTTATATATTTGTTGTAAATTAAATAAGTTTTCTATGAGCATAATTCTGCACGAATGCATCTTTTGCAGAATCCAGTATTGGCATTCATAAAACCCTTTGAAAAACTACGTATTCTAGATATCGCGGCTTTCATGCTCAGAATTCAGGAAATAGCGTCACTAAATTACATTTTCAGTAACTCAGCTCTCAAAATGTGCAAAGAATGTACAAACCGTTACTAATACTTTACCTTTTTAATAGATACTGAAACACTTATTTTTTATTAAATAAGGTATGCGCTTTATTTTATGTTTACTAAATTCAAAATTTATACCCTTTCATGAGCAGATTCAACTTTGTTAATGCTAAATTTGTCCATTGCTAACAGAAAAACAGGTATGAATGTGAAAAAGTTCAAGCTAAATTTGCAGAATGCAAATTGTATTAAAGGAAACTCAAAATGAGAAGTTCAAAGGAAGTCCGTCGATTACATCTCGCATTCAGGCGACGTGGCGGGTCCTGTATCAAGTCGTTCCCTTTGTAGCATCCGTGTCACGGTCCGGTATCTTTCTTGATTCCCCTTATTGACAGACTTACTAACTTATCTTGTAAAGTATCCCGCTATTTATCCATCTCCTTGTTACGCTTTGTGGTTCAAAATGTTCCTTTTATGTCTAACGAAATTTCTTACAGGTCTCCTTACTCTAATCTTGTTCCATTGTCAAAGGTGTATAATTTCAATAAAGTAATTAGGTTTATACGATTTGAGAACTTTCGCCTTTAGTTAAACACTGCTTATGCGGGGAAAATATAGAATAATTAAAAGAGTTCTTGAAGTTATTATTAAAGAATAAATAAACTTTACAAATTTGCTTTGCAATTTCAGTTAAAGGTTAGGTCCAAGGTTGTTCTTTCAAGTTCAATGAATTTTTAAATATTTGCCATACAACGTTTTTAGATAAATGCTCAAAAATGTTTACTTTATTTTGAAAGAGGATGGTGATGTTAAATATTTTCGATCCAAATTTATCTTTCATTGTTTTCTTTCAGATAAGATAAAATGTGTATTACTTAGAATATAACATAAATATAAACAATTGCCTTCCATTGAGTGTCTTCTTAATATTCTTCTAAAAAGTTTTCAGAATTGCCAAATAAAATGATTGTATTCAGTTTTGACACTATTACCTGTTCCTTTATAAATTAAAAAGGGACTACTTCCCTAATTCCTCACGTGATATTCTTCATACCTTGTTGTGACTATAATATGTCTAATTGTGAATAATTGTCTCAAAAACCTAATCTTCATATAACCCAATTCAGAAGCACTTGTAAATTTCAAACAAATTCTAGTGCTTTAGTATAATATTTTAACAAACTGAATCGCAAAATAGATTACACTAAAACAATAGTTGTTTGTGTAAAAAGTGCTGAAAATGTATTTTTGTCGAACGAAAACAAGTTTTCGTTTTGATTTTCAAAAAATATATTTAGCACATACACAACATCTTTTCCATTATTGCAAACCAAGTAAATTTAGAAACACAAACGCAAACGTCGAATTTTTTGACCATGGCAGTAATAATAGCTTTTATATTTCCATGTGCGAAAGGTTTATTGCAAAAGTTTGTGGCACATTTTCGTCCTACTTATCGCACTATGCGTAAAATGGTTGTGTTCTGAGTCAAAAACTCTGCAGAGAGATGAATTTTTAGAGGCAAGAGTAGAAACATATTTTAGCCTCTTATATTAATATTAATGGAATAGGAACTTTTGAAGTACGCGTGGGGATATTCAATTGTATTTTTATTTATTACGGAATCTGTATGAAAATTAGTGCTATGTATTGCTTTATATTTTTATTCCCTTTTTTTGGTCGTTGATATTACTAAATTTTTTGGTATGTATTTTCACATAATATATATATTTTTGTACAAAGAGTTTTGTATCGCTTTTAAAATGTTTTCGTATCTAACCACAAGTTTGTTTAATGGTTAAAATGTCACTCATTTGTTATTTTGGTAATTATCCGTTAATTTCCTAGGATATGGGAATTCGGGACTTTAGAAGCCACACTCCCGAATTTTGTGAACTTTTTAAATACGTGAATTCTCTTTTAAAATAAAACTACAAGTTCGTCAAATAAAGAATAAAATTAATTCATTGAAACGTACAAAACTAATTTCCGTGAAATAAAAGTGAAGCAGTTCCGATGTGTTAAATTAAAATGTTAACCATGCGTGATCAAACAGAAAACAGTATTAAAGACAGGCTGATTATCATTTAGTTTCGACAAATTAAAACGCATTAATTACGTAAATATCTGTTGTAAGTTCTTATATAAAATTGTTTGTAAAAACTTTTCTCTTGAAGACAGTATTTTGTTAATAAATTAAATTGTAAGAATTAACTAAAGACTGGACTAAACGTATTATTGAAAATGTTCTGAAAATGTTAAAATTGTTAAAACTCTAACAACCATAATTAATTAGAAACAAAGAAAAACGTGCAAACCAATATGATAAGGAATTTTACAAACATGTGTCCATCTGTGTACATATAACCGTCAACTACAGATAGATTTCGTCGAAACGAAAGTTAAATGCATAAAGTTAAATTAATAATAATTAATAAAAAGATCGATGTTGAACATTATACTAATGAAGAAGACAAAAATAAATGCGAATTATACTCAATTTTAATATTGAAACAAATTTTATGCAGGAATTTGAATTAACTTAATAATTTAATAACTAGTTAAGTAATCGGCAAAAAATTACCACATTTTGGCAAAATGCGCAATCTATGACAACGCAACTTTGGACTAATTCAAAAATCAAAAAGTGAATTTTGAAAAATATAAATTTAAGCAAATTATCCAGAGGATAGAAATCTGAAAGCGTCCCTCCACAGTAAATTTTAGCATAAATACGAGGACGAAACCGTTCATAAATCAGAATTGTCCTACCTTCTTCCGTGTGCAACACCTGCACCAAAAACAGTTCATTCCAGTGGCCTTAAATGGGTTATACAATGTCATTCTGCGTGCACTCCTTGCACCGGAACTAGCTCAGCAGTTATCTTCATCGAGACATACTACGTCATTCTGCGTGCACTCCTTGCACCTAAACTTACTCAGCAAAGTAATCTTCAACGAAAGAACTTAATCGTAAAGAGTAGATCCATCTATAAAGCCATCTGAAATGCCGAAAAATGAGAATATAGCTACCTTAAGATAATTGTTCAAAACCGTGTTAAGCAAATTAAAGGTAAAATCAAAATTTGGTTGCAAATAAACCTACCTGGGGTTATAACGGTAAATTCAATCTTCATCAACCGCATATTCCAACACACAAGAAGCACCCGCGTTCGGATTAACCCGAAACACTACACCACTATCCGCGCTGATAACAATAACATTATTATAGATTTTCAATAAATTTAAACCATTGAATACGCGATGCATGCGGAGAGCCATTTTGCAAAGTTAAACACAACCGCCCCTATCCAATGAAGCTAAATATAAGCTGAACTAAACTATCGGCTAGAAGTCCGTAGAGCAAACAGAAACGAAGAACTCGCTTTATAATACGAATTGCTGTGTAAAAATTAGTATAGGAGCTGTAAATTTTAAATAGGTTTGAATTTAGGAACAGATAAAGAACTTAGAGAAATATACATATTAGCCCGTCATTTTATTTTAATTCAAATAAATGCCTAAAACCGTATTCTGTCTTGATAATTGAACCTAATTAGATCAAGCAAGTAAATATTTTAGGTAATTAAAGCAATAACTTCCAAAAGGTTGTATTTTTGAAAAATGCTATAAAACAAGGTAAATAATAACAATTATACCCAGAAGCAACTAGCTCTCTCATTCTGTTAAGTATCTTAAATAACACCTGCTTACTGCAGAAAAATTATAAATATATGTTTCATAAACAAACACTCCGCTAAAATGTAACAATGTGTCAAACATTTTATAAAATGATTCAAAGCATGCAAACATTTTTAAATCAAATAAAAGATTAACAATTATGTAGAACTAGCTTAAACCATAAAAAGTCCACCTAAACATATACAAGGTAAAGCAGAAATAAAAAATATAAACAATTGTAGGTAAAAATAAAAATGTTCCACACAGAGCTCTAAGGAAAGAATAAGTAATAACCACTAAGTTGCTGTAGCTATACTATATCTGTTATTTAGCATGAACTCCTGCAGCTACCCAGCACAACAGTAAATACTCGACACAAATCTGAGTGTCCGTTGCAAGGGTTTATGAAAGAATGAGAAACCTGTACCGTCGTAGGTTCTCAGGTACAAGCTCTTAAATGCGGCAGCTGCAGTTATAAAGATTAGATCGGTGAAAGGACAAGTACAATAATGCGCGAAAATGGTTTAAACGTTTTCAACCTGACGACGGCAACCCTTCTAAGATGATTCCCGTGCTCCAAGGCCTTTTGGTAAGACAATGAAACCATCTGTACCACAAGTACCGGTTTGAAATACGCTCGGCGAGATTTTGAAAATGTGTTGCTTGTCCTACCTATATTAGAATCAAAAACTGTTTAAAATTTATACATTCAATTTAGCTAATTACTTAATATTAATTTTATTTTGTCGTCGGCTTGAATTAAAATTATCGTATACCCAAATTTTCCATTATTAAAATCAGATTATCCTTCCTTTCTATCTGTCGAACTATTATGACATTTAACCAATTGAATTAATATTATACACTTTGTGCATTTCCATCGTATCCAGGCGATAATGCTTCTTTTATAAGTACTTAGATCAAAACGAATTTTTAAATTGTTTACAGTTTACCGTAGACCTATCGTAATTAGAAATAAGACAGTGCTGATCTATTTCACGAAATATTAAGTAGAAGCAATCGGAACCACCTTAGGTTTACCTGGATAACCAATTAATTCACTAATATTGTCATATGGGGCATATATGAAGCATAAAAGATGGTTTGTATGTTTTCACGAATATTGAAGATAACCAGAGACGTGAACCACCTTTTTATGTGTCTACTTAAAAAATATTAATGTTGTTTACAGCATGATTTTATCAGATCGTGGAATCGAGAAAAAACATATATTTTATGACACAAATTTCTGTAAAATACCTTCCCAAATTTTTGCATGTAGATCAAAAGCAAACATCAGTACAGGTGTCGCGCACCATCCACGCCCGTTTTGACGAAGATTCAAATTACTTGAATCGTGTCATAGCTATGGATGAGACCTGGATTCATTTATATGCGCCATAAACGCAAGAAAAGTCGACGAAATAAAGCCACTCTAGTTTTGCGATGCCTGAAGCATTTTTTTTGTAGACGTTTGCTAGACAATGCACTAATTCAATTTTTTTCGGATTCTCGTAGAATAATTAAGATTGGTTACTTGGAGAAAAGCAAAGAATATCTTGAAAATACTATTCTACTTAATCAACAATTTTGTCAAAGAACATTTTGGGAAAGACGTCGAAAAGCTTACTAATGGCGTCGCATTTTTGCAGGATAATGTGCTCCTACAAGTCGTATATTACAATTGATATGCTTCGTGATTTAAAGTCCGAACTATTCTCTTCCCTCAAATGAAAGACAGCTTGGAATGACGTAAGTTTTCTTCGATGACAAAATAATAAAAGCTGTAACGAACTGGTTTCTAGGTTAAGTTGAAATTTTTGTCCTAATCGTGTGACGAACTTCGAATATATGACGTTATTATCTATTCTAAGATTCAAATTTTAAATATATAAAATTATTACAAATAGTTAATAACAATAAAATTCAGTATTAATTCAAAGTTCGCAAATAATGAAAAATAAATATTAATTAAGTCAATTATTAGTTGTCAAAAATCCTAAAAAATAAAAGCATTCCAGAAAATAAATTGCATGTATAGATAAATAACAATGAAATTCTTGAGAAAGATAACAGGAAAATATTTCCTGGAATGAGAGATTAACAGGTAATGAACCCTTTAAATTGTAAATATTTCTATTTAAGATAGCTGTAGACATCTAGTGGTAGAAATATACTAGTTAAAACGAATTAAACTCTGTAAATAGTTAGAATTAATTATTAATAAATGGCATAAGATGTTTTAAACTGTTGAAAATATTTAAATAGTGCGAATGCTTGTTATCTAGTTAACTAGAATTTGATAAGAAACCAATATAAGAGGAGGTGTTTTGTTAGCAAATAACAGAGAACCTATACTTCTCTGCAAATTACACGAATTACCTGTAATTATATCATGTGACATCAGAGACTTTAAATTCGGATTGCACTTGATATATATATATATATATATATATATATATATATATATATATATATA
>JAHWXV010678856.1:0-16441 GCA_024586415.1 Phrixothrix hirtus
TATTTACAAGGCGAATAATCAAGATCTGCAACGATATCCTCGAACTGATTGTTTTGAAAAAGTTAAAGAGAGATTTGAAAGAACGGCAAATGCTAATTATTAAAACGTTACCATGACACATGAATGTAGCAATGAAAATATTCGAATGCATATTTTGGCTTCAGTTGTAGAAAACCCAAATGCTAGTGTAAGAGAAATTAGTAAAGAGATAGAAAATTCGGAGAGCCAAGTAAATAAAGTTTTAAAAAAACATAAATTTCACCCTTACCATATCGGACACCATCAGACACTGTTAAATAAAGATTTTTTAAATCGTCTACAATTTTGTTTTGTTTACCGATGAATGTTCGTTTTCAAATACATGTAGAGCCAATAGACACAATTTTCACTATTATGCCGATCATAATCCAAGGTTATTAAGAGAACAGGATCATCAACATAGGTTTAAAGTTAATATGTGGGGAATACATAGTAGGGCCTTATTTTTTCGAAGCTAATTTAAATGGAGATGTATATTTAAATTTTTTACAAAACGAATTACCTAACCTTCAAAGACATATTCCTACTGATACCTTGAATAGGCAATGGTTTCAACATGATGGTGCCCCTCCACATTCAACATTACTGGTAATAATGTTTATAAATATCTCAATTATTTCCACTCATAATAAACGTTATTTTAGGTAAGACAACAATTGAACGGGACGTATCCAAACAAATAGATAGATAGGGGTAGTCAAGTTCGATGGCTGGCACGTTCATCGGGTTTGTCATGCCTTGACTATTTTTTGTGGGGTTACATTAAAGATAAAGTATGCATAGTAACACCAATAGATATCGAAGATCTCAAAATGAGAATTAGAAGTGCTTTCGGTGCCATTACTCCAGAAATGTTAAGAAATGTTTCTCAAAATTTTAATAGAAGAATTGACCTGTGTAGAGACCGAAATGGTGGACATTTTGAAGACTTACTAATATTTCCAATATTTGGATTTTTACAACTGACGTTAAAATATTTGTTGAACTACTTTCATTACTACCTCCACATATCCTGGTAGTTTTTCCATAATTATTGTTTGTCGTTCTTTCAAATCCCTCTTTAACTTTGTCAAAACAATCTGTCCAGCGATATCGTTGCATAATAATAATAATAATAATAATAATAATAAATTGCATAATAAAAATGTGTTTTTTCTCGAAAACGTCACAACTTAGGTATAAGGAAAGGTATAATAAACTTGTAGAGGCCTTAGTAGTGCATCATATGGGCTAATAATATACAGGGTGTTCTATTTGAAATAGTGGAGATTTTTTAAATTTTCGTTTATCAAGCTTGCTAAGAATTTTTTCATCCCCTGTATGTCTTATTACACATTTTGATAAACAGATCAAAAGAAACATTATTACTCTTAAATTATCCAAAAAATTGTTTTTTTAAATATTTACATAACGTAAATATTTCCCAGATTAGCAGGGCCGGAAATAGGGAAAAAAATTGTTTTTCTCAAAATATCTACAAAAATGCCAATATTTCCATAATAGTGTTATACATAACGTACTCTTAATTTTTCATGTGGAATTCAATAAAGTTATAAAAAACATAGCTTGCCATTTAATAAAAGAAGGTTACTCTCAACCCATGGACAACTGAACACCTTGTATATGTGAAACTATTTTGAGTATGTGCATTTAAAGGAATTAGGAAATAGTGTATAAAAAAATTCAATTTATCTTATTTATTAATGTAGATATTGGACTTCCGCGTATTAGGTGGTACAGATTGCATTTCAATTGTGAGATAGTTTTTTCAAGAGCGAGATGGCTACAATATCTCGCACGTGAAAAATGTCCGAACAGTTGAAATGCCTTCTTCGACGTGTTGCATATGCTATGTTTCTACGAAGTTTCGAAATAAATTGAAAATAGAACTTTATTGTCCAAACAGCGCGCCACATACGAATTACGCATTGACAATGATAGTCGTTAATTTGAACCACTGTAATCGATGTGTAAATGACAGGTCAATATTAACGAGTAGAAAAACGTATTTTTATCCAACTGTTAAATAAAATTGTGATTTTTCACTGTGTTTAGTTCGTAAAGTTGACAGTATTGGTATTGGTATATAAATGTATTGTTGCTAATGCAAGAGTTTTAATCTTAGACTTCGCCTGAGAAATGCAACCATAATTGCTCGGTAAAGAATAATACATCTTTAATCCTTGTAACTTAATATACTATTATCTATTTGCGTATCGCAATGAGCTCATAGCGAAACTTACGCGAGTTTCATAAACAGGGAATATATTATTTTGAAACATTTGATAACATAACAGTATTAAAACCTTCATATTCAGTGTTACCAACTATCACAAAATGCATTTCTTCCTAAGTTTTAAGAACATACTCTTTAAAAACTTGCCTCTACTAGGCTTTCTTTCTAAATTTGAACTCGTGTGATTACAATATCTTATGAAACTTATATTTTAATATACAATTACATTCTTCCCGCGCGCGTGCAGGTTGAATATAGAATACGGCACAAAATTAAAGCTAATTCTAGCTTATCGTAGAAAATAGGTATATTCTGGTATATACAAGATTTAATATTAAAAAAATGGAATTTTCGCCCGCCAATTAGTGAGAAATTTTTGACTGATTAATCTTAATTAACCTGGCGCCCTGAAACTGACGTTTAAGGTAGAATTCACTGTAATCGAACCTATCCCTAAGTACCCTATCAGCCGAGTGTAATTAACACACTTTTATAACGGAGCAAGGAATAAGTTTTTAACTATATATCCTCATCCGTATGGAACTCATCGAAAAGGTTTACGAAAAAGCATTACATAATATTTTAAAAATTGTTCTCGATTATACTTACCAATAATAATGAAAGTGTAGCTATATTAAATAAAGCAATTCGATGAATTATCCAGTGACTTTAATATTGAACTATTAGCAACCCCGCAGAGCAGCTTGACAATTGATCTCGTGTAAACATTTAATCACAGCGGCTAAGTCAAACACACGATATAATGGCAACCTTTGACTGCCATTCTACAATAGCTGACTTGTAAACAGAATAACATTTTAAATGGATATAATAATATACCAATAGAATTTCTTAATTTAGTATTTCCCTAAATTTTTTCTATTATTCTGTTTTCAGTTTTAATTTTATCATACTTGCTAGCAAAGATATTATGAAAAGTATGTAATTTACACTCTAATAAAAGATATTTTTAATTCTGAAATTAATTTTTTATAAAAGAAGTCTTCTTTGATACAATTATCCTCGTACTCTTAATGACAATACTAACTTTAAAATCGAAAGTCACAGCCAAACCAAAATGAGAAACACTGAAACAACACAATACGCTACCACTGTGGCTATGATTTATACTGCGGGTGTTGATGTGTGTAATTAAAGCAAAGCCAGGATCAGTTTCAACCTCCGTATATTTTAGGCTTGGACACTCTTGGCTCCTGTCTAAGTCTTAATTAACACATCCTTAAGTAACACACAGTCTCAAGCTTCTTAGATTTATAAAAGTTTGGTGTTAGGGGTGGATTTACAGGGGGAAGCGATAAACTTCAAATCCGAAAATCTTTAATTTATACTTATGTAACGGAATATATACATTTTATAATTGTTACATATATGATTTACGTGTTCTTTGTACTTGGTGGAATTTAAATTGCGAATTTTTGCTTATTGCAATTCTTTACATTAATGACCAGTCTTAGTATTTACTATTCTGTTATTTCTAAATTAGCATTTCTTTGTGTTAACTAATTGCGTACATAAGTAGGTTTTATTCTTATATAATCTAATTCCCAATTCGGAGATGTTATCTTGTTTTAGATAACTAAAGTTACGTGAGTTTAAGTTTAGGTAATTTCAGTGGACTTTAACTGTGAGATGTTTGTTTTTATGTTGTGACGTATTCGTCCATTTAAATGGCATCATGCAAGTCTACACATTCCAACGATTACTGTATTACATGAACTTGTCGGCGGTCTTTTTTCGATGTTTGAACTCGCGTTCTCTTTTTTAAATTACTTAATTTATGCCTTTAAATATTACATTTCATTAATATGTTTTACGTCCCTATTCCTCGTATGCCTAAGATGTACGTTCTTAAGTTATTCCTTAGGTATTTATAAGACATAATTCTATTGTTAATATATTCCTGTTAAAATGAAGTTTTTACATACAAGTGTTGCACAATTGAAATTTTACCTTAAGTATTTATAGTTCATTCGTTCTACACGTTGCTTCTTATTTCTGATCGGGGTGGCTTGTCTGGACACATGTCTTGGAACGGCTACATCTTGAATTCTTGCGTGTTTGGTTCGGGACTGTCCTTGGCTTTCTCCATCGAATCTTGTACTACTTGTACTCAATCCACGTTTCTATTACCATTATGATTACGATGGTTACGATGCCAGAAGTTCGTCCTGTTTGGTGGGCCATTTGTTGCCATATATTTGGTTGTGGTTCCATTTCCCGTTCTTGTTCATATTTATTAATGATTGAATCGGTTTGAATACGGTATCTGATTTTATCCTAACGACCTTCTTTGGGGATGTCAAGGCTGTGTTTGTGTTTATTGGTTTTACAAGTGTTGCTTCTACTACCATTTATAGGTGCTGTCTGGCAGTTATGGTTACTTACTTTGTTTTAGTGGCTCATCTTATTCGGCTCTAAATTAAGTTGTGGAACCTATTTCCATGCTTACTTCCTGATGGGGTATGTAGTATCTACCCATCTGAAACTCTTATTATGGCACCTTTACTATATGCCCTAATTTTTCGTATTCTTGTTCGAATTGCTTGTATTGTTTTTGGTACTTCTGGTCTTTCGTTAATCGTATTTCTATTTGCACTAACTTTGCCATGGCCCGTGGTCGTCATGCGCCTAGGTTCAACTGTTGTTTGAACGGTATCCTCACTAGAAATATTAAATCCTTTCTTTCTGTTGTTGAACCAAAAGAGTTTTCGCATTACTTTTCTTCTTGAATATTTTCTTTCTCTTGTGGCACCTCTTCAATTTACCTGAAACTTTGGAGTCTAATGTATGTACTGGCATTCTTGCCCGTCCATCTTTGGTTCTGGTGTTGAGATTGTGTCTGAGATTAGCCATCCCGTTTCTGTAGCTTGTGGTAGCAGAACAAGGACAAAACGATCTAGGAAATTTTTTCAACAATCCGTCACATCTGAAAATAATTATATAAAAAAATACTACACTATATAATTCAGTACATTCTATCACATAGGCCAATTCACGTACTTGTATTAAAAAACTGTTTCCGCCTCCTACGACAACGAGCACTTTCAAATGATCATCTTCAAAAGCTTTTTAACTCGTCTTAATTTGAAAACAATTCGTGTACCGAAAATGTAGTATAGCTTGACAGGCAGACCAACAAACAACACGCTAAAATTAGAATAAGCGTGTTCAGGTGTTACGTTCTTAGAGAACGACCTGTATATTTTGTTTATTTCTTTTGATGTTTTACATTCATTTAGATTCTGTATTATATTTACACACCAATATTACCAAAATTTCGTTTACTTTTATTAAATGTACAAATAGAGGTACGCCACTGTGTAACTAAAGGGATTCAAATTATTTATATTTACATTAATATTTTTATTTAAACGATACAAGTTGTTTAAGAATTTTTGGAAGGTTTTATTAATAAAAACCAGTTCTATAACTTCTTATCTCCTATGTGCACACATTTAGCGATAGCAATATATTTTATTGTTGTATATAAACGCAAACTATTCACTTCTACATTTTCTAATTTAAAATATTTTCTGTTTCTGCCTTTAAAGGCAACCAGTTCAGGATACCAATGCGTACCTGATCTATTTTTATTCTTTTCATTAAGGGTACTCCTCCAGACAACATGCTGTATCCTGGTGTTCAGGGACGGATTAATTCCAGCCCAGAGTAGAAGATAGCTTACGTATTCAGCCATTTGGTTAAACCAGTGCCGCTCATAGAGCTTGTCTACAGTAGTCCAGCAGTTGATGCTGCAGCTGCGATACTGCATTCCGTTTAATCGCCTCAAAACAGGTCATATGTCTTTAAATATCTTTTATCTCCAACCAGCAATGGAGCTATGCATTACCATAGCGATTTTCGGAAGTAAACAAATACTTTATTGTACTATGAAAATCAAACATTTTACCTGCCGCTAATATTTATCAGCATACCCTTGATTGTATGACATTAAACAAAATTCGTTTGTCGCCGTCACGGCTCCAACAGTAAAAGTTTTGTCGCGAAGTATTTATAAAAAATAATGGAAGAAAATATTCTGTTTACTTTGTCGTAATAAGTTGTGATAAGTCGTAATATCTCTATTTTTTAATTATAAATTTTTACGGTTGGCGATAAAAGTTTGTATGCCCACGTCAGTAAAGTGTCTTTATCGAACTCGGCTATTACTTGCCTCGCTCGCTTTGCTCGCTCAGCTCATAATCTCAGACTCGTTCGATAAAGCATCACTTTACTGACTTGGTACATAAATAACTATAATACGTATTTCGCATCCTGAATAAATCACGATGTTTCTACGATTTATTATCTATTACAATTTCTAATCACCTCATCGTTTACTTACTACTTTTTACGATGGAATAATCGATTTAGTAACCTCAAATGGCTCCCATCAAACACTAGCCAACGCATACGACGTAAAACTAACAGTTGATTTGACTGGATTCCAGTTTCTTTTCACGCCGTAATACTTTTTTGAATACAATCAGTAGCTTATGTATTAACGAAGATTATTCTTACGTATATTAATATTTGAACTACTTTAAGGTACTTTCCTTATTGTAAATTAATATTTCTATTACATGTTTTAATTCATATACTTAAGTAAAATTATGAATTCAGCGCTTCATGCATTGTTTTGCTTGCATTTATTTTTGAATTAGATAGTTATTGTAAAGGTCAATTTCTTGTAGTCTACGAACTTTTTATCTAGCTATTTATTAATATATAAATTTCGCTTAGATGAGCTCATCCAAACGCAATATAATTTAAATTTAGATAGTCACAAGTAATTAACCTGAATTTTCGTCATTTCTCATTTTAGTATCTTTGTACATAAACGAATACAGTTAACTATTAATCGTTGCTATGATAACGTTATTTTTAATGCATTGACTTACATACTTCTAAATTTTTTACACTTATAAACAATTAATATTTTATTCATTTTTTATGTGCGAAATAAACCATTTTACCTTAATTAAATTTTGATCATCTTTCCTTTCATTACAATTTATTTAATTTATTTTATTTCAGACATAGATACGAATGTTTCACATAAAGTTCGCTTTTCTTAAAAATTCCCAACTCTGAACATCCTAAATAAACGTTTAGCGTTTACAATACTAATTTCAACTTTGATATACTCAGTTACTACCTATCTACTTTTGTTCATGTATTAAACACGCCCAGCATTTTGGTTGTATATTATTAGCGTCGTCCTGAATATACAACTAACCATTTTACCAGCGATAACGCTATTTAACATCAACTTACATGCAAACAGATAACGTGGCGCCCTGTTCTTTATTATGTGCTACCAAATATATGAAGCAGAGCAGATTGCGACGACGACTACCTACGACCTACGACCTACTACCCCGACTAACAAAAAACCCGATCGGACAAAATTTCTTTTATACTTGTTAATGCCGCTACTTTTGGTTACCACATATTGTCCAAGAAATCTGACCAAAAGGGTTGTAACATAGGGAACCTCAAAACGTGAAGATGCATTGAAATTACCACATGTGGAATTTTGATCCATTCTATCGTATATTGAGAAAGTTAGAAATACCAATAAATTGTGGAAGAATGCCTGCGTATACAGAAATAAGGTTTATTTGCAAATAATATTAAAAAAAGATATTGTAAATGAGGAAATAATGTTTATTTGCTTCGGCGGATGAACTTTTCGCAAAAAGATAGATATACCAACTTTATCAAGACAATATTAAGGTGCGGCTGTAAATTTTCATTTTTACCTCTCTTAATTTATAAAATTCATAGCGTATACATATTAAGACTGAAGGAAAAAAGAAGAGATAGAATGAAAAAATGCAGTTGCCGGTCTAGCTATTATGTAGGAACCAGAGAACAGAAGGACAGTCAGTGACAGACAATTGAGCTCTTTCGGCTGACGTAAAGCTTAAAGCCTATGTTTGAAATATAAATCGTTGGACAACTACTAAACAAGATATATCAATAATACGACAAATTATAGAAAATCTTAAAACATGTATTTATTTCAGGTACCAATGGACAATACCAGCTACGCATTAGATACAAGGTCAGATCAAATTTGGCGAGTCTCACAAAAGAGGGCAGCACTAATAAAAATATATATCTTTGGTTGACAATCCTTCAAAATATTTGCGTTTACATCGACTGTAAAGACGCTTATTACAAGGATGTGTTTGAGTAGAAAGTCAATTGTTTTGAAAAATGGACAGTGTGGAGTTTCACTCAGTGATTAAGTTCCTATTTTTAAAGAAAAAACCAAACAAGTAAATCAAAGCTGACCTTGAGTCTGTTTACGGGGATCAATCTCCATCAATTACAAACATAAAATGGTGGACTTTTAAATTTAAACGTATGCAGAGGGGTGTATTGTATGAAGAACGCAGTGGGCACCTAAAAGACGTGTATACTACATAAATTATTAAAAAAATTCAGGGGTGATTTAAGCTGACCGGCCAATAAAGGTCCAAGGAATAACAAGGGCTTCACATATCCCATATGAATCAGTAGTCTCGATTTTGCATAATCAATTCATTACGAAGAAATTAAGCGCAAGATGGTGCCATATTAGTTGATTGTGAACTATAAACGTGAATCAGAACACATTTCAGCCTTCAATTTAGCAAAACTGGGATTCAATTCGAACAGTCTTTGGCGCCGAATAATAGCGGTTGATGAAATTGAAAATGAAGTAATGATCTAAGCAATGGGTTGAGGGGCGCAAATACTCCGAAGAAGGCAAAGATTGTACACTCAGCCGGAAAGCTTATAGCTAAGTCTTTTGGGACTACAGTGGAATTCTATTAATCAATTATCTTTAAAAAGGTAAAACGATGGCAAAAGAATAATATGCATCCTTTGTAGGTCAACTGCACAATCCAGTACAGTTCAAAATTCCACATTTAAAGAAGAAACGATTGATTCCTTTTCGGGATAATGTATGAATTCGCTCTTCGTCAATTTGAATAGCAAAAATAAATGAACTACACTTCATACCGCATTTGCATACAACTTATTATTCGCCAGATTTGATTTTTAGACCTTTTCATCTCCGAATCTTGTCGAAAGACAGCTCTATTAACGGTCTTTAAAGATAATAAACATCTTATATAAATCATATTATTTATAGTAGCACATTTAGGGAAAAATATGCAGAGGAACCGGAGATTGAGGCGGTGGTGTACTGGTGAACACACCAGAGTACAAATCTGGAAGCTCGCGTTCGATCCCCGGTCGCATTTAAAAATTTTTCTAAAATTGTTCCCATTCCTTTCCGAACTCTTTCATTCTCTATTTTTCATCTCTCCCAACCTTAAAACTTGGCACGGTGGAAAGAAATTTGGGTCAAATGAGTAGGTAATTACTTAAAATTTTGCGTATTTTGAACACTTGAATATTGTTGAACTAAATGTAATAAGTTACAAGGAGACTATGTTAAAAAATCAAATAATGTTTTACCAAATAGTTTGTTGTCTTGTCTAGGTTCACCAAATATTTATCTGTCCTCGTATAGTAGTCACAAGTGAATACACTGAATGATAAAATTCATATAAGGAAAAGTATGGAACTAGAAATTATTTGAGTTCAGATAAATTACTTTATATCGACAGCGCAAATCTGCTCAAGTTCTTAATTAAAACTTATCAAACAAATAAAAATAATTTAGCAGAGATAATCGTTTGGTAATTACAATAATTACAAAAATTATTATATACAGCATATATCTGAGTTACTAAATTTCAATCTTTTAGAAGTGAAACCGTATAAACCAGAAGTATTGCTTTTGAAAGTCAAATAAGTTCACTGAAATTACCAAACTCGTGAGATTAAGTTTACAGCAGTTAGTCAATAAACGATTGTTAATTTAATTAATTATCAAGCAAATCAAAAACAAATTATTATTAAATATTAATCAAAATAAATTCACAAATGGAAATTTCAAAGGTAACATTAAATTCGCGTTACTAAATTTTAAAATATACAGCAAAAAGCTAATTATGTGTAGTAAAATACTTCTTATCTGGGAAGAAACGTGAATTGTTGGAGTAATATGCGGAGGTTATTATTCATAACGAAATAAGTAGGGCTATATTACTATTTTGTCATCAAACCAACAACTCGTATTTAAGTAAGAACTTTGAAAACCACAATAGCATTGTTCATCTCAATTTTTCAGATCACTAATCATCCAGAGGTACTGTAAATGATATCAGAGATATTTATCAAAAAGGAAGTTATCATGGTAAGGCAACTAGGGTAATTAGAATTCAAAGGGCGGAGTATGTAGAACTTTGTTAATAGTTCTTTCCCATCATTAGGTATTTAAAAGATACTACCAAACTTTGTTCTACAGGTCATAAGGAACCCATATTTTTCACGATATCAATTATTTTTGGGACGCCCTGTATACTTACATATATATGTTTAAGTAGCTGAATTGAATTGTTTATTGGTTACAACGCTCAAAACCGTAATTCTTGAAAGCGTTCCATGGCAATCAGTTTGGAAAATTAAACAATTAGAGTTAGATCATGCATTTGTATATCATACATGTAGTAGACTATAGTGTATTAAAATTGGTTTATATGTGTAACACCATTCTAATTCAAACGTAGTAACAAATAGATGAGCAAATTGAAAAATAAAATGGAATGAATTTGTTGAAGAAGTAAGCTCAAAACGTAAAAATTAGTTGAAATCGGTACACGTAATATTTTGACCCATTCTACTAACTTACCTGTATTACCCTATATCGAGGCAGTTAAACAGTGGTGCATGGTAGTTTGTAATATTAGGGTTTGGCATTTGTAATATAAAAATTTTCTAATTGATGTTGAATAAGAAATGATTAATGTAACCAATCTTTCTAAATAAAATGTTTCATATTGAAAAGCAAGACATTATAACACTCTGTTTCGCTTCATGTTCAGTTCATTATGAATACAAAATAAATAAAGACCCGAGTATTTCACAGAGTTTAATGAAATTGAGGCAGTTGATAAAAACTGGGTCACAAATATTCATTCGCGTCGAAAAGACTTTTATGCGCAGAATATTGAAGTAATTAATTTTACTTTAATTGTATCACATTGCAGGTGGTTCTAAAATAAATTGTAGAAATTTAGTATTTCTATTTGGTACTTTTTAATCCCTTGCTTCAGCTGTCATCTACTAATTCTACAAAAGGAAATTATCTAAAATATTTGCAGATAAAAGATATATTGGATTAAATTTTGTTAAACATTATCATTTTAAAATACAATCAGAAATATAAAGACACGAAATATAGACAGTTTACAATAACAAAATAGCTTTAATTTCAAATAAATACTCATCACAGCCTGTAAATGTCTATTATAAGATACAAACAAAACAATTACCAAATAACGTCATTCTAACTTTCTTTACGTGTGTTTATTCTTTATGTTCATTTTCTTCTGTTACATTTTGTTTACACGCCGCGCCGTTTGTACTTGTCAAGACGAGTTAATGGTGATCCGTTATTTTAAATTTTATACATTTACGGTTATGTTGATTGTTACGTTCTTATATATTTCTCGAACTGTTGTTATTGTCATAGTAACGCCACGATTGTCTCACAACTAGCACGTTATGTTTTATAACGGTACTAGTACTGTTATGAAACTTGAGTAAATGTTTGCCATCAAATGGTCGTAATTGGTTAATAGTTGTTGTTGTCGTTAAGTGCCTTAGTACTATAGGTCTTGGCCCTTTGGGTCTCGTTTTTCTAACTTTTTTTAACGTGTTATAAGACACTTATTGATCACCATTACCTAACATCAAATTCTAACAGTTTACTTCAGTAAATCTGCATATACAAAGTTTTGTGTTTTGTTATTAAATATAAGTATAAGATTTTTAGATTAAATAGCTTAATATGTCAAGTCGATTAAAATTCTGCTTTATGATACAAGGAATTTCTTAAAAGGACGTACCGTTGATCGATCAGAACACAATCTTCTAATGTGTGCAGCAACGCAATACCGTATTTGTCAATGAAAAACAGAATACCTGTAACGATTGGAAGCAAATAAGAGCTTTATGGACCCAAACGTTTACCCTACGATCACTCTGCTATTAGAATTTGGGAAAGTACTTGAGCGCATGGTTATGCTGAACTTCCTTCTCTTACATTCTGCCTTCCAGTTTGGATTTGTCACTGGTAAGTGTACTATGAAAGCTAGCAATAGGTACGTACAGACAATAACTACTTACCTACCTTACGTCAAGATAAATTCCTTAAATATCCTGGTGCTTTTAATAATCAGTAGTAACTGGGAAAATTCCGGTCGCCCTCCTTCTGCTTCAGAACTATTTCATAAACAGGCTAATTGCATTCTTCTCGACAACAGCTGCGATTACTAAAGGCATCACATAAAGATATTCATAACGATTGTTTCTGGCGCATTTTATCTGGAATTGTATTTTAGACGTCTTACTTGACGAAGATTTGCTCTTAATGTCTTCCTTACAGTTTATGTCGATGATTTTTAAATTTTCTGCTTTCACTATTAAATTTATAGCAACTTGCAAGTAAATTTACTTTGTTTCTTAATAAACCAAGTTTGTTCTTTAATGCTTATTCTTTTTGCCAAAGTAATTATTGTTAAAAATCTAAAACCAATTAATAATATATCCTGCATAATTATATTTTTATGCTAGATTACTCTATATAGTAATCAATTCTATGGACCCAATTTTAATTTGTGTTCTCGACTACAAGAGTTTTTATTTCACTTTGAATATTTAAATTTGTAAATAATCTTTTGTATTCGGTTATTTGCAGCTCTAAATAGATATCAGAATCTAAACATGGAGTTAATTGTTGTTAATTAGAAAAGAAAAGCTTTTTTCCAAAAAAATGCTAAACTAATAAACTCAAGTAAACGCAACATTTCGAAGAAAATATGCCTTCCCGTTATCAAGCACAGTAAAGTAGTTAAATCAATTTACTGAGTGATACATAACCATCAATTATTAGTTGTGTTAGATGCCAAATCATTTTACTATTAATCGATATTTTAAAGTTTAAATACTAATTAAGCTAATTAGTAGCTCCTGAGATTGCGATTGCCTTGATTTATTTAATTCCAACTTGGCTTGCTAAATTTTTAGGTTTTAAAATTAGGAGCTATCTCTATTAAATTTTGGTTTATTTAATTTAACTTCGAAATTTAGCCTTCATACATTTAACCTGGTATAAAGTATATTCAAATTTTTATGGGTCATTTATTATACTTTGTTTCCTTTTGTATTGTTATCTAATTAAATCATACACTTATTAATAAATAAAGAGATTACTGATCTTCTAACTTTTGCGAAGAAACAAATTACTCCTACGTTTACAGCTTAATCCTTGATTGCGATTTATCATCTTGTGTTACAGATAACTGCTGTCTATATAACTTCAGGATATATCCCTGGAGCACAATTTTAACAGTGTACTCTAGGGATTAATCAATCTGTTCGATATCGTTAGCAGCTAATTTAATTGCTATAAGTTTTTGTGCCACTTAAATTCTGATGTTAACTTTTATAGCTACGAGTATTGGTAAATTTATTACATGAATGCTTTATTTACTTTAATAAATTGAATTTTTGATATTCTTGAAGTAATCGAGTGTTAATTATATTATTCGTTTTTATACGTACTTAGTCAATATATAATTGCCATTGTTCTTTGTGTTTATTATTCATTGTACTATGTAAAAGGAAAAAATGTTTCTGTCTTGTAAACAGTAATCCCATAATTTTTATTTTTTATTGCTAATTTTCATTTGGTTAATTGAAGCGCGATTCAATTTACTAAGGCAGAAGTCACTTGAAGCATCCTATTAGCTGCGTGTAACTTTATTCAGTTAGTATCTTTAAACGTAAGTCAATACGTTTTGTTTCTTCTTATATTTAATTATTGCTACGCTGACTAGGTGATAAATAAACTACAAACTGAAGATAGTTTATAGTAAAATCAAAATTCTTGTTAATAAATCACCTCCACGTATGTATAGTAGACAGTCATAAGTACTTAGGTCTGAAAATTGACAACGCTTTTTACATTTATACCCTTGAATACACAAATTGGACGCATTTTTTATAGTTATGATGATACAGTAGCTACATAATTGGATTCCTTGTCCGAAATAACCATACCCGCATTCTTTTATTTACATTATAGATTGCACGAGGTTTATTGTATAAGTTGTAATCTTTAATAATTTCTTTCAATAATTGAAGGAAATTATCAATAACCTACCATACCACGCATTGGAAATACTTCAATTTTTTGTATCCTAAAATCTACACTACGCCTCGAAAATGATTTTAACCAGTCCGGATCTGCTACTATAGTTGCAATCAGGTCTAATATGTAATTATTTCCCAAGTATTTATGCAATTTTTCTTTTTTTCTTGTTGTATATCCCAGGTTTTGTAATTTTTTATTGTATTTTATAATTTTCTGTCAGAATATTCTTCAATAACACCTGCAGGACCCATCAAGCTCTTTGAAATATCTTTTTTAGCTATTCTTCTTAGGTCATCGTAAATATATTTTATAGATAGTGAAGTTACACCTGATTTTATATCATCTTTTAATGAATTGAAATCATCTACTGGCGCTTCTTGTATCCAACGCTCTCATCTGCAGCATTCTTTTTGATATAATGGTGCCACGTAGGTTCTTACAACAACCCTTCAGTTGCTCGTGTTGCAAAAGAAAACGAAGCTTAGCGCGACCTAGCTCAGTAAAAATTAACCGGAGAGGGACCTGGGCGGCTTTTCTACGCGGGTTTTGACTCTCGCCCACAACTCGCAGATGGTACCTATAGGAAGGGAAAGAAATCATATACCTGTAAGGGCGCCAGTCGTATGTACCTTCCTATCTTATACGTACACCTCACACGACAAGACGTACGACGGCTTCTGAATCCTGGTGCTGATCTAACCTAAAGAAAAGCTAGGTTCTTGGAACAAGGAATTAAGTATAACTGAAGTACAACAAAACATTCCCTTATTACTGCGAGCGAGTTCGGCAATAAATAACAATAAATAAAAAAAAATAACAAAGATTGCTAAAACTACGTTTTAAATTTTTATCACTTTCGGAACACAAAAATGACAAACTAGGTTATTGACTTTTGCCTAGACCGCATGTGGGCCACCCGATATTTATAAGTGATAAGAAATTTATATTACAATTAACATTCCCAAAAATAAAATACTCTTCAATAGTTGAAAGCAAAACAAAAACTACTTCTCTTCGTTAACGCTTATCAAAACAAAAATTAATTTTTTACAAAACAAAATTGGTAGTCAAAATTACAGTGAACAAACTGTTAGCGTTAGGTAGACAACATCTAACATCAAATACGTTAGAAAAGTATAAACCGTTGCCAGTTGCTATCGATGTTCTAACATTATAACTTGGCAGGTGCTATAAGATGCAAATTTCAAATACCATATATTGTAGCTAAACATAAGAAAGTGAAATATTTAAATAATGTAATTTAAATATAGCTTGAATAAATTCTGTGCCTTTTACTTTCATTAAAATACTAAAATATTAATTGCAAAAACAATAACTGAACTTTTCGTCATTTAAATTTTCATTTTCAAAAGAAATTTTTAACGTCACACCTTGTATATAAATCTTACTAAAAATCTAGATAATTTTGCGATAAATTCTATTTTATAATTTGTGCGAACAAAACTTAAACAAAACAATTTACTTTAATTCAAAAAACTACTTTAAACATTTACTTTAACTTTGATTCAATTTCTACCAACGATAATATAAACTTAAAAGGTAGCGGAAAACATTATTTGCTCGATTTCATTTAAAGTGAAATTTTTAATTACAATTGCTTCTTATGGTACGCAATATATTATAATTCAGCTAATGAATTTTTCATTCCCGTAAGTAAATAATTTAACATTACGTTATTTTTAAAATACTGTAACAAAACTAGTTAATTGTTTTATAAGGTTTATTTATTTTCACTTACATTATAATTAACTATGTACACTAATTTATTTAAATATTTAATTATTTATTTTACAATCCACTAACAGCAAACATTTATATCTATTTATGTATATTTATAT
>JAHWXV010679084.1:0-11176 GCA_024586415.1 Phrixothrix hirtus
GTGTGTGTGTGTGTGTGTGTGTGTGTGTGTGTGTGTGTGTGTGTGTGTGTGTGGTGTGTGTGTGTGTGTGTGTGTGTGTGTGTGTGTGTGTGCGTGTGTGCGTGTATGCGTATGTGCGTGTGTGCGTGTGTGCGTGCGTGCGTGCGTGCGTGAGTGCGCAGGCGCGGGTGCGGGCACGGGCATGGGCGCGTGCGCGTGCGCGTGTGCGTGTATGTGTGTGTTTATATATATATATATATATTACTATATTATTATATATATTATTTATTTTTATTTTTATCACTATTAGAAATTGTGGAAATTGTTTCTATAATAGACAGGAATATATTTACTTTTTAAAGGCTGACGTTTCGGAGATAAATTCAAAGCAAAAATGGTAGATATACAAAATTGTTTTAAAAATCCAGAAATTTCAAAATTTTAACAAGCTTTAAAATAAATGACATAAACTTGTTTTATAAAATTTAAATAAAATTGAAAAATGATCACAAACTAAATTCAGTTTTCCATACACATTATAAACATAAATCAAACAGCGTCTCTGATATCCTTATATGAAAACAGAATTCGGAAGACGCACTCGTGCCAAATAGAAGCGGTTATAAAAATTAACGACCTTGCAGAAAATTATATGAAAAATTGTTAGAATATAATAGACAATAGATGTACTGTCCTTGGCACCGACGACGCCATGCGTCGACTGAATATTCTTGGCTGTGTTCAAGGTAGCTATGAATATTCTATTTTAAATATTTCGCTATTTTAATTCCACTGCTTTGAAAATGCGAGCTGGGAATTTGGACACTAGACAATATCAAACTGAACATTTACAAGTTGTTCAAATTTGTGTTTAAGGATGACCCCAATTTTAAGGAAATTAGTTTCCTAACTTCCTCTTTTAAATTAAAACAATGTTAGCTTCCCTAATTATTTAGATAAAAGTGTTAAAGGAATTTATTACAGTTCTACGAGCGAATATTGCGAATTGAGTTCAGAAAAATTACAAAAATTCTTATGAAAAATGTAGTCTAGGCCTCCGCAATTTGAAATGTGTCACAAACAATGTACGTATTAAGCGTCGTTCTCAAATTAACTTCACGACTATTAGCGCAACCTATTTAATCCATTTATGGTTAAATGGACAAAGTTCTTGAGTTATTTGTATTTCTTTATTTATACCGTAGATAATGTTGATTTAATATTTCTAGAAAGACATCAAGGTTTCAGTAGTAATTTAGAAGACGCTGCTTTGTTTATTCCGCTTCTACCACTTAGCAACCACCACTTTATAATTAAATTATGATATAATTTCTCACCGTAGCTTCTTTCATACGTCCTATTCTATATACAGCCTTACTCTAACTGTCCCTTCGTTCTCGTTATAAATGTAGAAATATATATTCTGAAGTCAACGGAGTACACAAATAATTGTAAAATGTGAGGGTGCCGGATGCCTTTCTGCAAAAATCGATTTTAAAGTACAACTAAAGGAATAATACCTCACAAGGAAGGTTTGAAAAACCAAACATTCCACAACATATTGGAATTTTATCGGAACGAAGTATACGAGAAGAATTCAAATAATTATCTACATGAATGTGAAACAATATTATTAGGTTATTTTTTCCAACCTTTGTGGAATGTAAAGACTATTGCTTGGTTACTCTAAGTAAACCTGAGAAGCTCCGCATCTGTCTAAAACTTCCGACCGTATTCTTAAATTCTATAAAGTAATAGTTTAATGGGGTTAAATCAGAACTATATCTGGGCGGTCCAGCTCCTAAAATCCGCAATGGTAGATCTAACTCTTCAGATCTTTGTACACCACCGCATTATCGTGAAGTATGAAAAGTTCTATTTTGAAACAATGAGCCTGTTTCTCAGTTGTGACCTCTTTGAAACTCCTCGTAGCGTTTTTGTAAAAATTGGTAATAATTATAAACTTTTGTGGTACGCATTCTACCATTAAAACCCTTCCAAATCGCAAAACATCATCGCCGTCAGTTTTCCTATTGAAAGCTGAGCCTGACAGTTCTTTGGAGGTGGGAACCCTTTATGAATCCAATGCATGTATTCTAGTTCTATCTTCGATTCCTAGCGAGGCATTTAGATCTGTTTACGAAGGCCTTCTTCTAAAGCAGGATAATTTTATTAGCAAATTTCCTGACACAAAGCACACTTTGATGACACCTTATTATTCTAAATGGTTCCATGAGGTATTTTTAACTTAGCTATAATGAATGAAATAAACTGTTGGCAGTCTTTAAGGAATATTGGTAAACTAGGAAAAGAGAAAATTTAAACAAATAAAACAACTCAACTAATCCGGACTATGTCTAGTATTTTATTAACAGTGTCTATGTCCTCCACTGGGAATACTTGGAATTAATTATTAATACCTACTCAATTCTTCAAGTCCTTTACAGTAAATCGCATTCGTGTTCAACCAAATTTAAGAGCGCCGAACACGCTAATAATTATCGTTGTTGATTACAACTAGCTACGAAGTTATCCCTCGCGATCTCAGTCCTATGCTGTAATGTGTTGTCATCTAAAAATAGAAACTATGGGCCAACATTTTCCGCCAAGGAAATCACCATATTTTCTAAAATTTCATGAGAACACAACGTCTCAGTCAGGATACTTTCACAAACGTACGTTGAGGTCAGTAAACCCAAAGGCATACCACCCTACATCATTACTAGCCCTCCACGAAAAGAACACATCCAGGACACGGCTGCAATCTCAACTTTCTCAGCCTCCTAAAATCTCTGTGATTAATCAGTAAAAAAATGTCGAACTTCACGTTCACGTGCGCATCTTTGTCGTCCCTGTTAATTTCGTGGAGTTAGATTCTAACCTATAGCTCTGGTTGTTGCTTGAAGCTCCTGCCTCGGCTGAGTCGCAGTAAACGTTGGTTCCTTCTGACATTTGCAATAAGAAGACGTTCATGTCTTATGCTAGCATCTTCCCCCCTTGCTCTGGGTATAAATTTCGCTTCATAAAATTTCTACCATAATCGGCTCATTACACTCCACTTTCTTCACGGATTCTTATGATGAACCTAATCTTCTGTTGGTTTCTTCAATAATTAAGTATCTAAAACACATGACTGAAAATGTCAATTCTTTTTAATTTATTTTATTTGTAAGGATTCAGACTACTACCTAAACCTTAAAACGATATTAAAATATTTACAAAATAATAATTTATTACTAAAATGCGCTTTGCGAGCGAAACAATCGCCCAATAACGCTCTCAACGCTCAAAGTGTTCAGTTTTAGTAATTTTCAATGAACGCTAGCGTTTAGCCCTCTCACTATATATTTTGAACTTAACTTTATTACAGGCGGATCCAAAAGATTCACACATTAAAATAAATGTGTATGTAAATTGTACTTCAGTTCTATCGACTATGATAAAATAGCATCACAGGTATTAACTACAACAAACCTAGCCGCCATTGTAATGTGTATTGGTCACACGTCGTCTGCAGTATTATTTTGTTTATTGCTTGGTAAATTTGTTGTTTTCTTAAAAGCAACGGGTTTTCATTGTTGAAGATTATTCATCCAACCTCTCTTCTGCGTGTGTTGTACTAAAATTCGTAGGAAATATCCGAATACGACAGTAGTTAACAATTCAACGATAACGGGATTAATCGCCCGTTTTCGGAAATGCGATTTAGTTGCAGACAAGAAGAAAACCGAGAGATCCACCATTTTGGCTGGTGCTAAACTAGCTGAGAATCTCATGCAGTCTTCGCCTTTAACAAGCTTAAGAAGACTATCAATGCACTCACAGATACCTTTTAGAAGTTCGCGGAGAGCGATGAAGGGTTTACACTTTCGTGCATGTCATATTCGCAGTGTTCAGGAACCAAATAAAGAAAAGCGGTTTCGGTCATTCCTTGACAACTATTGAATTTCAGAGCTCGACCGTATTTTCTTAACTAATTAGGCGTAGTTTTGCCTTAGTGACTATGTGAACAATTTGGTCTATTGAAAATCTATATATGCTACATGAAAACCCTGTGCAAACTCAGAGAATGGAGTTATAGTGTACCGTATCGCGTCGTTGAATAGTGGACCTCATTTTCTTTGAAACCACAGTGAACAGTGTTGTGTACGAAGACATCATTACACAGTTTATTGCACTTCTTGAAGACAATGAACGTTATTATTGGTTGCAGCACATCTAATGAAATCA
Source organism: Phrixothrix hirtus (assembly GCA_024586415.1). Lineage (NCBI taxonomy): Eukaryota > Metazoa > Arthropoda > Insecta > Coleoptera > Phengodidae > Phrixothrix > Phrixothrix hirtus. The sequence continues at coordinate 4,210 of JAHWXV010679084.1, forward strand.
TGCATTCCTTGCGTGAGCTTTTTGCTGAACGCATTATCTCTAAAGGAGTATGCCACCCCACCCATGTTCACTCGATTTGACGTTCCCAAATTTCGTCCCGTGGGGTTATCTTAAAGAAAATTTCTATAATAAGAGCCTATGCAATAAATAAAAAGATTTATAGTGCAAATGTGCTCCACAAAATGCAAACAGTAAAAAATAATAAATCTTTAAATACTTGATTAATTGACGGCGTGACTTTTGGATTCCTTTGTTTAATATTGTAATCTATTATTATTATGCATCTTTTTAAAATAATTCATTATTCAAGCTTTGTGAACGACCTCCTAGATTTTGGAACTGGATACAAAACTTGCAGTTAGTTAAAATTATGATTACGACCCGCTCCTGGCTATTGTATTTGTATTTGTATGTTTAATAACCTCTGGTTGTTTTAAATTCACTATTTACGATACGCCAATAGGTGTGCATTATATATTATAAATTATTCTACGTTCATCTTTTAATAATTACATATTTTAGCAAAATGCATTTTGCTATATTTTAAAATAATTAAATTAATTTTCATCAAGGTCATAGATTTCAAGTTCATACGAGTCAGAAAAATGCTTAGTTACTGACTTCGAGGGACACGTGCACTTTAAGCCAATACTACAAACAGTACACGGTAAATCTTCTTGTCGAGATTCTTCTAGAACATTTTCTGCGTCACTACCTACTGTGGATAGCGTAATAAACTAAAAATGCTTCAGTAATCGTTTTACAGTTTCTAGCTCCAATAAATGACGTGGACTGTCGACCACTTTACCTCTGCTCTTACATATTCAGGAATCCTATATTTATTTAAGAGTTAAATTCAAATCCATGGATATTTACCATACCGAAACGATTATAGTAATCACAAATTAAATGAAAGGTGGTGCGTGTTAGTGTCGTGAATAGTGTAAGGTTTTTTCATGCCTTCCCCAAACTTGCCGGGACCGCGTTGTCACCGATTCTCAACGAAAAGGGGAAAATAGTTTGCATTTTAATAAACGTCTCACCTACAAACTTCTATTTGCAACGGAATTCCACTTGATAGATTCCGTGCTAGGTTTCAAACGCTCGGCATGATTCAAGGTAAGTCGAACTAAATTCTACGACCACCTACCGTAAATTATTTCTAATTCTATCAACACCAATCCTATGGGTGCACAGATGCGAAAAACAGTCAATTTTTCATTTATTGTCAGCAATTAAAATTCACCAATGTTTGTGACCTGAAGTAAAATGTATATTACATTAGTTGCAGACGATATGAACTTGCTAATTACTACTTTTGAAAATTATATAAACTATCCACTTAAAGTGTCGCATACACCAATCAATGAATTGTTAATTTAACCTTTGTGTAAGTGATCGATTGTGAATTCTTCCAAACTTTTCCTTTCATTAAACCTATTTTACATATCCTTTTCTTATTATTTATTGGTAAATTTAGATAATCTCGATTTGTTTTAGCTTTATGCAAGTAGTGGAAAAAGTGCAAACTACAGGCTACGTAATTAATACGAGATTAGGTAGTAAGTATTGAAGACCTGCCTTTAGTTTGTATTTATAGGTGCAATTATTTATTTGATTTTCGTTAAGAAGTCGTGTTTATCTTACAATTAAATATATAGAGTATTTCGTCTTATAAGCTGATTTTATTACCTTTACTCGATTATACTGCCAATTGCGTAGATGGCACCGTCCTATTCTAACCATTTCCATTTAAAGCATATGCAGAGTGGTCCGAAGATTGTAATTACAGTCCCTTTGAACTCACCCTGACTTCACTGGTATAGCCGGTCGATATTCAGAACTGTTAACACCATTTTCCGACTGTATTCTAGTGCAAGTTTGTCCCGTGACAGAGTATATTCACTAGCCGAAACAACGATACCCAACAAAAAAATAATAGTCATCATTCGATTACTTGTCATGACCTATATACAGGATGTAGCTTAACAGAGCATATGAATAAAACAAAAAACAAAATGTTATCGAATTAAATTTAGAACCACAGTCTCATGATTTTTTGACTCTTTAAAATTGAATTACTAGTTTCGAGCTGATGCGTAGCTTATCATCAGATTAGATTTGCATTTCTAATTTTATTTAGATAGATTTCCATGCTTTACCTAATTTTAATTCTTGAATGCTTTAAAATTATATATTCTAGATGATTTTTAACAATCAAATTATGACTTGTCTTCTAAACCATTAATAAAAATTTCAATAACTTTTTTAATAATATTTTACAGCAAATTTTATTTACATTAAGACTATTCTATTGACGGGCTATACATTAGCTCCAAACTAGTCATTTAATTAAAACATAAATGAACAAGACTTTGGTTCTACGTTATCCAACCTAACGTAATTCACTGTTTCGTCTCAATTTACGATATAATTATTCACTGATTAAATAAAAATTCAACGTTTTGATTAATTCACCTTTCAAAATTCACTGGTTACATCAACTCTGTCGATTTAAATGTACTATTTCAAGGCTATGTGATGGAACAAATAATCCTAAATTTTATTTCGAAGTTCCGATTATTTACTTTGAGCTAATGACCGAAATTCCTTCAAATAAAAATTTTACAAGTTACGCATGTTCTATAATTATTTAATAAAAATGGATATAGATACTTTAACAACTGAAAGCCGGTAAAAATTAAAATGTTTGTTACAGATTTTCCTGTCGTCGCTTTAAGGATAATTTGTGGTATTTACCTTAGCTTTAATTTGAATTTTCTCACACTGAAAATTTATTTAACATAAATTCATTTTTAGGACTATGGTAAATCACAAAATAAATAAATCTGCTTAAATAGTACAAATTTAAAATAATATTTCTGTAAAACATACGTTCGCTTTTAACAACATAACGAAACGACCTACAGTGAACCAAAGATTCAAAATATGATGCCATATCCTTCTTACTTATATTGAGTATATGTGAGCATCCTGAATTTCTGTCGCAAAAATTAGCGAGTATCAACATTTTTACCTTTATTTTCACTAATTTTTCTGGAGCTTCTGTTGAGATTTACATAAACTAAAATTTGTATTTCGCTTTCTGTTACGATGGAGTGCCATCAATTAACGCTTCATAAAATGATTAAATGAATCTTAGCAAATATATATAGTAAGTCTAAAACTTCCACATTAAAAAACATTTTTATACTTAATTTTAATTTTAAGTATTAGGCTGCACATCAAAAATGGAGCAGAATAAGTGTCATACATATTTCATTACCAGATCTCTTAAAGTAGCCCGTAATTTTTTCTGTAGTTTTACAAAAACTATTGGTAAATGAAACTCAATTCCACATTCTTCTAAAACCCAAAAATAACCCAAGGTCTCATAAAGTCGTGGGAACTCGTATTTCCAAAACAAGGAATAAAAAATAAATTGACATAATACGTGATGATACGCAAAAGTTCCCGAAACAACTGTTAAATGCCACTACGTGGAGTTCTGCACATGCTTTATGCGTCAATATGCCAAGTGGTGTCATTGTAAATGGTTGCGTTTATTGCTGGTGAACGCTTTTTTACGTTGTTTGCTTGTGTTTATGATTTTGTAATAGCCGATGTAAAGGAACAGATATCTGTATCAGCTTCTATTTTAAACTCGGCAGGATTGCCGCAAAAACACAAAAAATGTCAAAGGAAGCATTCAAGAACGGCGCCTTAGGGCAAACATAAACTTACGATTGATTTAGACGTTTCAAAAACGACCGTCAAATTAAGAGCAGCATCATGTCCTTACTGATTTGTATTTTCGATATTGATGGTGTTATCCACAAAGAGTTTAAACTTGCGGGTCAGACGATTAACGTGATGTCTTGATGCGGTTGAGGGAGAATGTGAGATGGAAACGACTCGCTTTCTCCACGATGATAATTCGAAGCCACATACCGCTTTATTCATACAGCAGTTTTTGGCAAAAAGCAAACGTCCCGTCGTTCGTCATTCAGTCTACTCGCCCAATTTAGCTACTTGCGACTTTTCCTTTTTCCCGAAAGATGAAAATCAAGTTCAAAGGGCGAAAATTTGACACAACAGAGACTATTGAAATGGAATCACATTAACAAAGAAAGCCTTCGAGAACACATTCTGTTCATAGCAGAAATTCTGGGATCCGTGTTTGCAATCCGAAAGGGATTACTTTAAAGGTAAAACTGGTAAATAAAATGCAGGTAGTATTCGGCAACTTTATTTATCGCTACATTTCAGGAACTTTTGGGTACCACCTCGTACTGCATTCTTTTGTATAACGCAAGTAAGCATAATTTCGGATGCATAATTAAAAGAAATAAAATACAATGCTGAGGTCTAGAGAAATATGATTCCCTCACTGAAATTATATACGCCTGTCCAAAAATATAAAGTCCAAGAAAATAAACTAAACTAGAAAAATTCAAGGTGAACTCAAATTTATGAATCAAATTGCCAACTATCTATTAAACACAACTAAAATAAACGCAACCAACAACATAGCGCCGGTTGATTACAACCAAAGCGCAACATACGCCAAAAGTCGCTAAACATGCCGTAATTTAACTTGTCAACAACGTAAAAATGGAACGTATCGATGTAGGCAAAGAATAATTTTGTTTTCAGTTTTGATTTTGTGCGCAAACGAAGTTTCCGGCCCTCGTGACTCGACAGTGCGCACGTTTGTTTTTAGATTTAAAGGATACGAGTTCGGATCTCTCAACGGGGAAAAATTTTAAGTTAGACCGTAGAATGTGTCAATGTGATATTTAGCACGTATGAATCCGCAATAAGAATTGAAGAGCCTCCAGGATCTATTAAATACCATAATATGGAAATTTTCGTTTATCAAAGCGTTATTTGTAATCAAACAGTTAAACTTGTTCAATTTTCTTTTACGCCCTGCCGTTTTAAAAAAGAGAACTAATTCTATTAAACCGTTTAGATATGCCTATCACTGAGTCTGACAGGTAATGATTCAATGTACACCGCCCCAAAACAGTAAATGGATAAACCCGTACGCAACCCAGGGTGCAGTCCCCTTCTTTGGATCAGACTTTGTTTGACTTTGTTATGGTTTCTTGTCAATCATATTAAATTATTAGCAAATCGGCGCCGAATGACTTGTCAGTTCTACAGATATTTATAACGCCCATTGTATTAAACGCTTTGTCCAATTAGTTTTTGGGGCGGTGTACATATTATAAATAGTGCTCGTACTTGAAACAACTCTGTGCTGTCCTATTACTTCGTGAGATTTTTATCCCAACATAAATAATTATATAATATCACACTTGTTACTTTTATTAGAATAAGGAGTGGTATTTTCGCCTCCTTTTATTAAATTTTCTGCTTTTTAATAGCTTGGATACCATTGTACTCACAATGGTTATCATAGAATGTAACGGCAGAATAAACTTAAGAGGAGATGAAAAGATCGTTGCTTAAATTATACTCCATAAAAGTACAACATAAAAAATCCAAATATGGCAGATAACGTTTCCAAAGCTACGTGCTTGACCTTAACTTAAAATGTACACAGATATTATAAATAAAGTAATTCAATAACTCCGCATTATAAATTAATTTCATTTAAGTTGCAGAAAAAAATTATGTAAAAGTAAAAATAATAAAAGTTCCTGAAATCGGTTCTAAACACGACATAATTGAATTAATTTAGGGAAAGCTTTTCAGAGAATAATAAACTATGTTTATGGAAATGTCACCTTCAATATAATAATTTAATAGTGAATAAAGATATTTTATAACGGTATATAATTAAAGTGAAGTTATAACAAAGCCCTCATATTGTTGCTGGTACGGTACTTCAATATAAACTATGTTTTTAATGTCCCTTCTGTAGCTTAATGTTTAACAGTTCCGGATTTTTCAATGTAAGAACAGAGTAAATATAGGGTGATTTTAAATGCACCAATAGACTTTAGCATAATACCGCAGAGGCCTAACTACATCCGTTAACAAGAAAATCCCATAAAACAGAACACTTTTTTTGGAAAAAATTGTAAATATCGAATTTTAAGTACTTCAGAGTAGTCTGAATACAAATAAATACGTCTCGACAATTTCTACGTATTGCAAATGAATAAAATGTTATTTTAATATCACTAACCTATTCCAACATAGGCCATTAACATTAATGATCTACAGTTTTATTTGTTTGTAGACAAAAATTTGACATTCAATTTTAAACAAAATTTTTATATTTCCTTTTTTAAAATTCGTAGAAAATAAAGAAAAACTTATCTGTTACATGAATTATTCAAAATACTTTGCCATAAGACACAAAATCCTGATAAATTAATATTACAGAAAACGATTTTAGAAAGACTAACAAGTGCGTCATGTATTTAGATTTCATTGAATTAAAACCACACGATCAGAGATTCTTAAACATTTTGTTAACGGCGTTATTCTTTTCTCTTGATTTAGTACTATCCCCATGTGTCAGATTTAAGTTTGTCGGTGCTTTTTAAAAACACCTTGTATATTGGTAAGTAGATGTATGTAACGTAAGCTACAATTTGTCTCATGTTATAAATGGCGCCCTCATCTGAATATTTGACATATCCTTTTCCACTAGTTTGGTAACTATAATTACTTGAAGTAAATTATGATTTGGTACCTCAGTGCTCACTTAGTTTTCCTAAAATTTTGAAACAAGTTCGATCGAACTCAAACCCGAACTCTCTGCAATGACTTTGTAGAAATAAAGTGGTAGCGTTCCAAAACCACTTTATATGTAGTTTATATTAAGGTGTTTAGAGATTAGTACATAGCGGCTACAATGCAACATCAAACGCATTGCAAGTGACGCGCGTAACAGTTTTGCATCCCGAAACAGAGCATTTCAGTTAATTTCGTCTTCTGGAATGAAGGATTATGGAACACGGGTCACGTTTGATGTGTAATGATTCAT
>JAHWXV010679103.1:0-12855 GCA_024586415.1 Phrixothrix hirtus
TTCACGTAATATCAAAAAAACCTGATTTTTTTCGAAACTTTGACACCCTGTATCTCGCAAACAGGTGCGTTAAAGAACTAACATGTACTATCAAAGTAGCGTTTATTTTCATCAAGGAATCTGTGGTATCGAGATTTCCTATCATTTGAGGGACACCCGTATATCACTCGGAAAATAGATTTTTACGATACTTTAAAGGTATAGTAGCAATATTAGCGGTTTTTAATACAAATCAAGCGATCACTTGTTTGGAAACACTGAGAGCACGAACTACTTTAGTTGACTTTGCTACATTTTGAAACACCCAAACAGTCGACTGTTGTTTCGTTTCAGGTTAGTAGGCATATAAACAACTTTCGTCACCACAGACAATATCGTATACCAAATTAGATGTACCTAAGTTGAACCATTTAAGTGTATCTTCGCACCATTTGACACGAGCCTGTTTCTGAGATTCAGTCAAATTATGGGGAATTCATTGTGCGCATAATTTTTTACACTCAACTGCTCATGGAAAATTTGATGTATTTGTTAAATGTGGATCCCTAAGAATGACCGGATTTCGCTATAAGTTACATGACGATCTGCATTTATCATTTATCGTACGGCACAATGTCTTATGCTGTCTTTGATGTCCTTGCATGATCTTCATGAACTTCATCACTTAGGTAACACTGCCAAATGTAAATTCTTGGCGCCAACGAAACACAGTTGTTCTTGATGATACCTCATCACCAAAAGCAGTTTTGAGATAAATGCTGCATTGATTGTTCCCTTTTCTTCAATGGGGAATAGAACAAAATCATTTCTGAAAAATGTTCACGATTTAAAACCATATTTGTTTCGCATTTTGTTTACTTTAAAATTGTTCTGTCATAGAACGGCTGTATATACACCCTTTCTGCCAGCGTTTTTTTGACAGCAGATATGCCAAACCTTGAGAATTTTGTATTTCGATTATCCAGCGAATAGCAGTGTTGCAATATCCTAAAATTTAAGCAGCATTTTTCGTAAAATTAATTTGTTATGTATCAAATTAAACACCACGGGTGTTTATAACCTTTTGCTTAATTTTGTAGCGAGATTTGATTCCAATTTTAGGCATTCTAAAGGTAGATTCAAATAGCGTTACCTAATTTAGTACATGCTTATGACCATCACTAAAATATTTTAATTTTGGAAAGCTTTCAAAGCAACGCTAATGCACAGCAAATTCTTCAGCTGTTGCAACTGCAAAAATCATGAATTACATTTCTCAATACTTCCACATGTTTCATATGTACCTAACTTAGCTCCTTCTCGCCATTTCTTATTTCAACACATGAAAACTTGGCTTGCCGGTAAGAAACTTTTATCTAATCAAGATGTGATTGCCGAAGTAAATGCGTATATTGCAGATTTCTGTGCATTTTATTTTACTGAAGTCATTAAACGACTTAAACATCGGCAAAATAAGTGTACTGTGGTGGTGGGGGGCTATGTTAAATAATACAATGTTTTTACACTGAAAACACACATGTTTGTTTCAATTGTACCTGACTTATTGCACTATTCTCGCTCATAAAAATTTGGGATTTAATATTTCTTCTTCACTTACAGAATGATAAATTACTCTTCATTAATGTTATAAATCATTTAATATGAAACTTTCACATAAAATCGATACAAGGTTGTAAGTGAAATTTATTATTTATCATTGTATATATACATTGTGCAAAAACTTACACCGATTGCAAAATCTATAAATATATAGCATGATCGCTGGAAATATTCTTATACAGTCTGTCAAGTAATATAAACTAAAATCAAGCTATGAATATTTTAAATAATTATTTTTAATAAGATACGAAATAAGAAAATATCCGAAATATACAGGTACTTACAATTGTGTGAAGCAACATGAAGTGCTCTCTAAAACGACAAAACCAACAGTTTCGTGCTAAATTGGCTTAGTCAGATTGGAAACTGGACTTGTTAGTTGTTTTTAAACCGTTCATTTTGACAAAAGAATATAAGAAAATGTTGTTCTACGGTTCATAAGTTGTCCGCAGTTTTGTAGTGTCAGGTATTTGGGATCACTCTATGCAATATAATGAAAATATGTATTTAGCCGTTAAATGAAATTAATTTTTGACAATTATGAATTCAAATGTGTATTGATAATTGATAGCTGCAGTATCTAATTAACGTTCCAAAGGTTGTTTTAAAAATATTTTTATTAGTATTTAGGATACAGGGTGTCAAGAATGGGTGATTGCTTTTTTTTAAAGTACTGAAAGGCGCGTGGGCGGGGAGGTGGAGGGCGTGCAATAGTAAGCAGCTAGGTTCTTGGAAATTTAGTAGCGATGGAGCCGTTCACCGGTCAACAGCGTGCGTTTTGTGCCCGAGCATATTACTAGAACAATAATTCTATCATTACTGCAGAGCGTTTGTTTTGTGCTCATTATGAAATCGGAACTCCGCCTCGGCGGAATATTATTCGAAAATGGATTAATATGTTTGAATCAACGGGATAAACTGTTATAATTCGAAAGACTGGTCGCCCGCGTGCCGTCAGAATCGAAAAAATGATCGAACGTGTCCGACAATCAAAAAGTGAAAATCCAAAATTGTCTGTTCGTAAGAGAAGTCAAGCATTGATCTTAAAAAAGTCGTCTCTACATGTGATTTTAAAGCGCAACTTACATCTTAAAGCATATAAAATTCAAGCAGTGTAGGAATTAACAAACATCCACTACATTCACAGATTGGATTTCGCAACGTTTATGCTTCAGCGGTTTGCTAATTTTGACAACATTTTATTCAGTGACGAAGAAAATTTCCACTTGAACGGCCATACTAACAAACAAAAGTGTCGTTATTTGACAGAGAAAAACCCCACTCAGAAACATAAGCGACCTGAGCCTTCTAGACTATTTCTTATGAGGATTTCTTAAAGAGAGGTTGCACGAAATAAGATGAGGACAGTACTACAATTAAAGAGGAATATCAAGGCTGAAACAGCATCGGTATATCAGGATTTGTGTTAACATGTACTGAGAAATCTTCACACACGATTAGAAGAGTGCCAGGAGCCTAACGGATGCAATTTAGATTACATAATTTTTAGTAAACAATTGTCCAATAATCGTAGATTGAAAATAAAAACAAAACTTTCTTTGAACATTTTTTATTTTTAATTTATTTTACCTTTAAACTGCATCCAACTTTTCTGGACACCTTGTATTATAAATATTTCATAGGTTATGACTAAGGAATGAGAAAAACCTCACCTTTGTAAAACAAAGATTACCAATGTGTGTTCCACTTGATTAGCTACCATTAATAAATTATTTCGTTAAATTTTCAGACTTTTTAAAAATCAGGTGTTTGAGTTATACGGTAAGCGCGCCTTAAATGTTGGACAAACATAATAATAGATTATTCAGAGACATCCTGTATATCAGAATGTCTTCTTAGAATTAGTAATAATAATATCATAAAATCAAATATTCAAAACTATGATTAATTCAAAATAACGATTTAATTTCTTTCTTGTTTAAAATCAAACTTAATTAAAATTTTCATGGAAGACAAACTAACGAGGCTACAGTGAAAGTTATTATGTCAAGAAGTCTATAAACAAAGATAACCTTTTAAAAGTAGCTATCAATAATCCCCGCTTTACTCCTCTTCCCTTACAAAAGAAATGTTTCTGAAGTTAGTAGAAGCTAGACACTGTAAGAGCAAAATTCGCTTCCGTTTTCTCGGATAATTAAGTAGACGCGTACTTAAAATGGACCGGGCTCCGGCTCAAAGCAAAGACATTATAAGACAAAGAAGTTAATCAACTTTAAGTTTTTTTAAGTGAATGAATTTGTAGAAATTCAACATTTAACGCCTTAAGGTGCGTCGTATTTGCGATCTATCATCATCTTATCACGTTCGTGCGCTAAGAAATGGCTAGGTACAAATTGTGACTTACAACCAAGGTACGAAAACATCTATAACTAGAAGCGTTGGTATATCTCTCTCCATTTCATTTGGAAACTTGCATCTGCGGATTTCAAGTAAGTGACGTTCCTTTGCTATAAATTCACCACCTTGCAGTTCGTAAAGTTTTATTACGTACCAGGAATTCTACAATAATCCTCTGTTCTTAAAAACTCCGCTGGAGTGGTATATCGGGCAAGTTAAGAATAGACCTTGAAATACTTATGTACATATTGTTTCAAAACTTTAACCTTTTTAGCTTTTATTAAGCAATAGTTACAGTTTTTAGGCTGAGTTTAATGTTCAGATTAGATTAAGTATAAAGTATAGTAATCCACGGGTTCCTGAACCTAGTTATTAGTCAAAGAATGTTTAAATTACCGTTATCTTTATGTTCTTTTCTTCACTGAATTAATTTCATTATAGTAAATTGTATTTTTTTAATGCTACTAATTATTCATTATAGCAATTGATTGAATTAAGGTTTTATTATTTCTTAATTATAAGTAACCAATTTTTTTTTCCAGCAAGCTCTAGAAATAAGTAGAGTAAGTATACAAATTGTGAGTCTACGATTGACATGATGGAAGGATGCATCCAGTGGCGTACGAGTTATCATCCATCTAGTAAGTACACCATTATTCTGTTTCACGCTGTAAGTCTAATGACCCTAACGATGTGCGGCCCTGCAATTACGACTTTTGCTTCAATTACTACAACGGCGTTCTTGAACTTAGCTAGCTATCTTAATAGCCAACACTGAAGCCCCCTTCTACGCTGTATGCTTGCCGGCGCAATATCACAAGTCCAGGGAATAACACCACCTACACCCTTTAGGATCGGAAAGCGTCTTTGTCCCATTTTAATACTTATTTAGAATTGTCGCATTTCTGCATTTTGGACTTACTAACAATTAAATCTATAGATTCTATATACTACAGACCAGGAATAAATTTAAAGATAAGACTACTCAAGGGATGTATAGGTAGCCAATTTTGTTCATTTCTTCTACTATCTCTTTGTATGTACCACAAATCTCTGACTTAATTCTTTTGTGGTAATTGAAGTAATGCTAATGTAACATCCAATTCTACTTCTTTATTGTTTTTTAATCTAGCATTTATATTTTGAGAATAGCGTGCATTTAGAACTCAAGTGTTAGTGGGACCTTTGAGATAAATATATACCAACCATTTTATTGTGCATGTTAACGAGGGTTGATACTTCTTTCAAAAGTAACGTTTATTGGAATATATTGACTAAGGCAATTATTGAATTAGTTTAAGCTTTGATAAAGTTTTATACTTTTGGTTTTTTGCAAAGGCGTGTTCTGAACAAATAATAATTATTTTTATTCAGGCAGCATTTAATTCAATAATTATAGTTTGGTATTTGTTTAAACCTGCTAAAAATGGAGTATAAAGTGTTTCACCAAAAAACATCTTTCAAAAATCGTTTTAGGATATTCTATTAATGGTGTGCGCTTGACTATCGTAAGTTTTTCAAAAAAATTACATGTGGCTTAACTGAGATAAAAAGGCTCTTAACAGCTCCCGTGAAAAATGTAATGCGGGCATGTAGATATAGAATACAAATAAAATAAAGAAAATATTCTTCCTAAAAATGGTACGAATTTTAAAAATCAATTCAGCACAAGTGAAAAGCCACGAAACTGTAATGTGAACAATTCTAAGGTTTCTCACTGAAAGATTTTTAACCTTTAACTTTTAAACAATAGATGGCTCTGCCATTATTTATCATCGACACCCACGCAAGTTTATGTGTTTAAAAGGAAGTTTTGCATTTTTAACCAGCGTGTGATGGAAGAGCAAACGAGGATTCTCCGCGACCAGATGCTGAAGCTGTCGAGCGAGGTATTGTCCCTACGAGCTGAGAATCGGCAACTACGATAGCAGGTGGAGGTCAGAACCGAAGGCTTCAGCGTCGAGAAGACCAACGCAGAAAAAGAAACCAGGATATGCCAAGAAGAACCCGTCCAGGCTATCCTACCCTCCCTCCCTGAGGTGGTGACAGCAGCGCCATCATATTCGACGATCTCCTCTCAGGAGGAGACAGTAGCTGCCTGCAGCCAACCTACACCAGAGGCCATGGAACCAAAGCTCCCGAAAGGGAACGAAGAGAGCCTGTCCCCAACTTCTACATCTCGTCCACCCAAATTGTGCAATAGCTTCAGTCCGCTGGAGACTATTGTAGAACGAGAGCCTGAAACGACCGCACCCCAGGATTCCCCCAGTCGTAATTTGGCAGAAGAAGGACTGGGTTAACCTCGCCAGAGGGTTCAGCTAGGAGCGAATCAACTTTGTGAAGGCCAATCAGACGTAGGATGGAATTACCGTCCATCCTGCCTCTGCTGATAACTTCAGGGCTATGACGCGATTCCCAGACGGGCGATAGGTTCCCTTGCACACGTTCAGGTTAGCGGAAGAAAAGCCATTGAAGGATATCATTCGGGGCGTCACGGAGGCCGTGACCGTAGATGAGATCGACTTCGACCTGAAAGCTCGTGGACTTCCGGTAATCTCAGTTCACCGCATGAGCAGCGAGCCGAGAAGACGTCCAATACCTTTGGTATTGGTGATTCTAACTAAAAACGCCGAAGCGAAGAAAATCTTCGACGTCGAGGACGTTCTCCGTCTTGTCGTCAGTGTTGAATTGCCGAGACGGCGCACCACCATTGGTCAGTGTCACCGCTGCCAAAAGTACGAGCACTCTTAAGCCCTTTGCTACGTGCCTCCGAAGTGTGTGAAGTGCGCAGAGCTCACCACTCCGGGGACTGCGTGAAGCCGAGGGAGACCGCAGCCACCTGTGCAAACTGCGGGAAGGGTTACACCGCGAACTATCGCGGGTGTGAATGCTTCCCAAAGTTGGTGCAGCGACAGCCATAGTGGGCGGTCCACCCTAGTGTTTCCTACTCCAAGGCCGCCTCCAGCAGAAACTGCGACTTTCCCAGCCTCCCAGGCAGAAACACCATCGTCACTAGTCAGGCGGTTGTGACAAGTCCCGCCAGCTCGGTAGAAATGCCCAGCCCGGCTTCTAGCCGCCGAGAGGCGGAGCCAACGAGTTTGGCTGGCCTTTTACAACTACTGGCCAACGTAGACGTCCAGAAGCTCACCCAAGTCGCTCGCAAGGTCGCCGATGCTCGCGGAAACGCCTCTGGAGAATTCGAGATCATCGGCGCCCTTGCGGCCGTCTTTCCTGATATCATGTCCCTCTTCAAGTCCGGACCATAAATGGCTAACCCACCATTTAAACCCCGTTCCCTACAGACGGCCTACTGGAATGCCAACGGACTTCTACAGGAACTGGATGAACTGCGAGTCTTCACCGAAAGGTACAGCTTGGACGTAATCCTGCTCTGTGAAACTCATCTACATGCCGGAGACACACCCAGACTTCGGAACCACTCCTTCTACAGGAACGATCGACCCAACCCACGCGGAGATGGTACGGTGACCTATGTCAAATCGCGCATAGACCACCATGTCTCACCACACCCAGAACTCCACACCATTGAGGCGACCACAGTATCAATAAATACTGAAGGCAACGGTTGTATCCGTCTGGTGGCTGTTTGTCACCCGCCAAGGGTACCAATCGACACTCAAGACCTGGACAACCTACTATACCGCCCGTTTCCGACTATCCTAGCTGGCGATCTCATCGCTAAGCTTCCATCATGGAACAGTCGGCGAACAAACCGAAACGGAAGATTACTCCACGACTTCTCAGAAACTAACCAAAGTTTCATCGTAGTCGGATCACTCGCACCTACCTTCATCTCAACTCTAGGCTCCCACGACGTCCTGGGCATCGTTCTTTCCAACATGAATTGACTACCATCCAAGGCCTAGATTCCGATCACAGTCCCGTCTTACTTTTCCTAGGCTCGGAAGCCAATCCTCCCAGGATGGTGCAACGCGTCTCATGACCCGTCTTCTCCTCTCATCTGCAGCAAAATCTCGGTCGTATCGAGCAGATACGCCTTTCCCATAGCATTCAGGATTCCATCCTGTTTGCGACGACCGTAAGGAGGAAGCCGAGTGAGCGAGTTCTCCCAGAGTATCTGAGGGAGCTCATCAGATAGAATAATTGCGCCAGACGCCGTTGGCAGCGCTACTCTGACCCTGCGGATCGAGTGCTCAAGAATCATCTTGCAGCACAAGTGAAATGGAGCGTAAGGGATCACTACAACCGCACAAGGGGGGAGAAGCTCGAGTCGCTGGAAACGAAGGACAATTCCATTTGAAGAATGGCCAACGTCCTAAGGAATCGTAGAACGCCCGTGCCACCGATTCAAGGCGAGCGGGGCCTAGTCTGCGATCCCGTAGACAATGCGGAGGCATTAGCAGACAGCCTAGAGCTGCAATGGTCTCTGAACCCGCTTCACGCCGATCTAGACTTCGTCGAGCGCATCGAAAGGTCAGTAAGGCTTCGTATCGCCACCGGAAGAGATGGCGAAGACGACGCTCACCCTATCTACATCCTTCCCGGCTTCCCGGACGAGATACGCGATTACATATCGCAAGCCGCGGAAGGCGCCCGGTCCTGACAATATTCCAAACTCCGCACTCAGGGCCCTCCCACCTAGGGGAATCGCCGCAGTAGTCAACATCGTGAACGCGTTGTTTGGAAGTGCAAACTTTTATATTTTTACCTATTTAGTTAGGTTGAATATCTTTTGGTGAGAAGCCTTAGAATTGTTCACAATTTACAGTATCATGGCTTTTCACTTGTGCCGAATTAATTTTTAAAATTCCTGCTATTTTTAGGAAAAATCTTTTCTTTATTTTATTTATATTAAAATATCTCCTAATATAAACAATAGATGGCTCTATCATTATTAATCATCGACACCCACACAGGTTTATGTGTTTAAAAGGAGGTTTTGCATTTTCAACCAGAGTCTGCAGCCACCCAGCACCGAGGAGCCCTACTAGCGCTAAACCATTGGTCTGCTGGTACTGTGTTACGCTGTTTGCAAATGCAAAATTTTATATTTTAACCTATTTAGTTTGCTTAAAAATCTTTTGGTGAGAAGCCTTAGAATTGTTCACATTACAGTTTAATGGCTTTTCACTTGTGCCGAATTGATTTTTAAAATTCGTGCCATTTTTAGGAGGAATATTTTCTTTATTTTATTTATATTAAAATACCTCCTAATATAAACAAGGCTCTGCCATTATTTATCGTAGATATAGAAGATTTTTTATTGCTGGATGTGTGAAATACAGTGTGATAGAAATTCCGCCTGCTACTTAAGCAGTGCATTTTACTCATCAAAGTGAACAAAAAAGTCCAATCTGTTCAAAATCTAACAATTTTCATTCTTTGTGTTTGAGGTTAAGATGTTATTCAGGAATATTTATTTTATTTTCAGCCATGTAAAATGAAAGGTTTAAGTACAGGAACAAAGTAAAAAGTGAGTGAAACCAAACGTTACATAAAATTTTCATAACATAATATACTTTTCTGTATGATGAAGCAGACATCCTCTTAGTCAGAAGAGTGTGCACTGTTTTGACACCTACATTAGTACATAACACTTCTCTTATTATTGGAAGGTCCAAGTAAGAGAGGGAAATAATTTTTCAAGGGTTTTCTTTAAGCAGGGTTTGTCCTGACAGAATAATGGACCAGGTGGAAAATCACCAATACTTTCACCCCAAACATTCAGTGAAAGCTTTTTCTGGTGATTTCGTAGAAACTCAGTATGTAGATTTTCATTTTGCCAAAAGTGAAGGTTATGAAAATAATTAGGCCACCTCACACGAAACCTGTTTCATCGGCAAATAAAACAAGGTTTGGAAAATTAGGGTTACTTGCACCTTTCTACAAAAATCAATTGCAAATTCCATCTTTGATGCAAGGTCTGCTACTCGTTGAAAATTCCACAGGTAAAGCTGGAGTGTCTTAAAATTCTCAAAATTGTGACATAATCTACACCTTTGTCAAAGCAGACCTTTTTGTGGTTACACTGTTCCTTCATCTATTTGGTTAGCACACGTTCTTTAAGTGCAGCAATTTGTGGCTAAGCTGCTTTAAGAGCTCCAGTTTCGCTCAACTATACATGAATTGTTCGAAATATTTTCCCCGGCAATTGTCGATTAGGAAAATTTTCAGCACAAAGTCGCTTTGCTTGAACCTGATTACAATGTGTGAGTACGTAAATTAAATACATGTTTGCCGTTTCTAAATTTGAATAAGTTACTATTTTCAAAAATAAAATAAAATCAAACCAAATGATATCGGTTATAATTGACACAGTGGATAGATAATTAAATTGGAAATAAAATTATGATCGCTCCCTTCCAACGCAAACACGAAAATGGTTAATTTTTAGACTTCAATTAATAGGAAATTTTCATTCATTCTGTAGAGTAAAACATGTCTCTGTAGTAGCGTTCTGCATCTTGATACACCCTTTATTGAAAATGTAATTGAAGTAATTTGAACAAACTTTAAGAATTTTATATAACAAATTTTAGTTATGGAAGTTTAATTCCTTAATGAGAGTTTGATATCTATTTAGAGCTACAAATAATTGATTACAGAAGGTATTTTAAAACTTTCGATTTATTATGAAATCCACAAAACAGCGTAATACTTCAAGCCCCCACGGCTTTCCACCTACGCTTGTACTAAGAAAACAAACATAAAAGGGATAATCTTGTATGGATTGCGGTTTTACATTGCAAAAATTTGCATTTCTTAACAACTGCATTTCTTAGTACTCTATGATATCCGATTCAGTGTTTTTCTAATTACATGTTTGGTTTCGGCGAGAGGGAAATGGGGTTGCACGTTTTTGTTCCAAGAGAACAACTATTTCAGTTAAAGTTTAAAAAAAGGTGATATTTTAGTTTAGTTATGTATAACCCTGCTTATGCTTCTATTATTTTGTGGAAAAATTATGAATATACAAAAATATTGGCAACTCAGTTGCTGCACTAAATATTTGCGTTATATAAGCCACCTTTATTAATGTCTCGTTCCAATTGTAGACTATTCGAGTACGCTATTTATCCCATTTTTGTCAATCTTTTGCCTAAATTATAAGGTTATGTTAATAAATTAAAATAACAACGGAAAAATGTTGTTATTCCAACAAAATATGGAAGGTAATACTAAAATAGAGCGCACTGCTTGTAGATTAAAAGAAAAACTACTGAAAATCCCAAAAGCTGCTATAAAATAGGTGTTTGATGTACTAAAGGGTTTACGACTTCCAATTTGATGTTATAAATGTATGCATACCAATCTCGCTGCTTCAAAAGGAAACCTTGGAATAAAATAAGTTGTAACACAACACTTTTAGCTAAAGCTATCTTATTTTTTTGTAATAATTTAAATCTTATACTTTTGCAGAATAATAATGGTTGAATACCATTTTACGTAAATAAAATAATAATTTTAGTAATTAAGAAATCGATGCAAGATTTTGTTTAATCATATATTTTCCCGTACCCGCATTCGAAAAGTTGCTATTTTGTACTTTAAATACTTTTCGATCATGCAACTAGTTTACTTCATTAAACTTCTTCTAAGCTTTTAGTGCATACCTTATGAATTTGTTATATAATGACAAAAGTATGTCAAGCTATGAATAATTTAAACCTATAAAAATGTAAAAGTATAAAACTTTTCCGAGACGTTTCTGTGCAACTTGTACCACTTAATGGTAATACCTTAATCAAGGCTTTCAGAGATTTCTACTTTCCATAAACCAAAAACATGTTAAATGTATCTTTGTATGTAATGCGCAAAATAATAAAATTGAACATTAAATACAATTAATACGTATTTATTTAGCATTTGTAACCAAAATAAAAATTTTAATCCTGTTATAACAAAAAATATTTAGAAATCTACATAGAATATTGTTTGAATTAAATTAGTCTGAATTGTACAATCCAACTTCGGTTAATAGCAGTAGGCTTACTAAGAGGACTTTAATCTTGATTTATAAAGCTTAAATGAGCCATCTAATCAATATGGATTGAACTTAATGCCGCTAACTTAGTAACACTACTAAAAATGTCAAATATTTATTTAGTAAACTATATTTGTCAATTAGATTATATACATTGAGTCTAGTTTATACAATATCTATGGAGATATTTAATAAGAATAAATTTTTTGTTATTGTAGTGAAATGTGGAGTCCTGGAATTCTGTTACCGTACAGTTAGATAAAGAGAGCATTAATTTTTCATGGCATGTAAATCAGATATAACTGGTATTATTCCAATAAGGTTTATGGCAAAAGTTTTACGATATAAGTTATTTAGGAAGGCTAAACAATAGGAGGAAAGCGTTGTTTGTTCCTTAAAACACACATACCTTTGGTAATATAAGTTGTGCGAATCAAATGAACGTACGCGAACGCTGAGAATGCGATAAGACCAACGTCCAAAACTTTAAATTAGGATTAGAGAAGTTTGGCAACTCTCGTAACTAATTTCGAGAACAACCAAACTTTATAATAGTATTTAAATGCTAAAAGTATCAACGAAGGATGCTTCTATAGTGCAAAGAAGTAAACAAGTTACGTCGATAATTAATTATCACACTCATAATTAAAAAGTTTTGTATATACGAAATAAATTGTGGTAATGAATTATAACGGATTTATATTTGTTTATTTCTGCATATTTCGTTTCATTTAAAGATTAAAACTTTACTTTGCTGTAATTATATTTTTTGCGCTACCAGCGTGTTTTTATACATATACTGGCCGCCATAAGTACATGAACACCCAGGTACTTTGATAAATTTTGATGAAATTTTCAGAAAAGTTGTATTTAGCTCGAAGTAAGAAACGATGAAAATTTCAACATGATACAAATTAAAACAACACTAATAA
>JAHWXV010679117.1:0-12573 GCA_024586415.1 Phrixothrix hirtus
TATATATATATATATATATATATATATATATATATATATATATATATATATATATATATATATATATTGCTGTGTTGAAAATTCCTAATTATCGTAACAACAAGGCAGTAACATTGTGTTTATCTTTTAAATTCTATTAAATTTTGCAGAACCTGTTACATTACGAAGAATGTAAAAATCATAAATTCGTGGTTCAAGTGAGAGCAAATGCGTAATCAGAAATGTACAACATCAATTTGATTTAGTGCATTACTTGCGTGCCCGAGAAATGATTATAGGAAAAATTATTGTTACAAAAAACAATTATTGACAGACTGAGATCATAAGATTATTTAATTTCACAATTATAGTAAGAAAAGGTATATTTTAACAAGACAATTCTCAATGAAGGGGGAAGTTTTATAAAAAGGGGTACATGATTAGTGTGAACACCATTAAATTAATGAAACAGCATATAATGAAGTACAAAACCGACTCACTTGCAGTTTTGATTTATGTAATATGCATACAATTATTTTCAGTAATACATTAATAATGAAATTAACTGCTAATAAATATCCTTCTTGTAGTTTTACTTAATTTTTACGCAGTTTTCATATAACTAAATCATTATTCTATATACAAGTAATTTTAATGAGCACCCGAACGTTGAAAGGGACCTGTAAATTAAAATATTCAACCGCTATTCAAAAATAGAGCCCCTAAAACATTATTCTGATATATTTCATGATTATATGGTATACAGGTTACTTCAAAATTGCATGGATTATATTAGGGGCGCGAACTTTAGGCCAAAACTAATATAATGTATCATTTCAATATATGCATGAATTGACTTATTGACGAGATGTGAAAGGGTAGAGATGTAGATCTAAAATGTGATGATATGGCTGTTAGAGATTTTGCTAACAAGTTTAGATTTCGCTTTATTGGTTTAACATGTCAACTTCACGAGTTCAAACATTTCGATATTTTTAGTCAGAAATCCTGCATTATATTTTATCATAAATTATTATGTATTTGTTAATTTTTCAAGGGCAAACACAGTTATACCTTATACCTCCCATAATAATAACTAACTTGCGCAACACATAAGTAACTAATTTATTTATCTATCTGAATTATGTAAATGTAGAATTTGTAATTATTATAAAGTTACGCAGCGTACTATATTTGAATATACGTTTGTTATAGCAGCTTGTATTTTTATTTATTCCATGGTGTCACATTACATTATTCTGATATTCAACATTTGGCTAATACTTATTAACCCGGTACCCAGTAATTGGTGCTTGTTACCTTGAACTTTAGGACATGACCATTGATAACCTTTACAATATCACGCCTCTACGTATACATTATTTTTCACATTGTTACAATTAGAGTGGGAAATTCTTTTGTGGCCAGTTTATTTACCTATCTATCAACATGGCCCGTTTGATGTACAATCTGCTAATGCCGAACAAGTCTGAAAATTGGCCGATCAGTACAGGGCGGGGCAAAATGATAGGCACTATTTGGGATGTCAATAAAAACCAAACCACACAAAGCAACGGAAAAAGCTTTATATTTTTGAAAATCACACATTATGTCATTGTGAAACGTAATATTTTAAAAATTACAGTACTTAAATGACGGCCATTCATGTCGATACATTCTTGAATGTTTTCACGGCGAATTCTTCTCTTATGGCTGCCTTTAATTCTTCCAAATTGTGTGGCTGACGTCTAGAAACTTGCGCTTTGAGATGTCCCCAAAGAAAGAAATCGCAGGGGGACAAATTAGGCGAACAAGGAGGCCAAGCAAGGTCACCCCACAAAGACACAACTTTTTCTGGGAACATTTCTTGGAGAAGATTGAGTCAGCGACGTGTGAACCGTAGAGATTCTCACTGAGGATCGTTTAACTCGTTCAGTTTTGGACGTAGAAACTTGTCTAACATGTTACAATGACGATCTCCGTTGACTGTTGCAGTTACTCCATCCTCTTCAAACAAGTAAGGACCCCACACGCCGAGGTGCACACCAGGGCTGTGAAGTGGTCGCTGTTGAAGTACCCGTGGATTATTTTCCTACCAATAGCGGAAATTTTGTTTATTCACTGCACCCGATAGATGAAAATGCGCTTCGTCGCTAGACATAACAACAGCTCCTGGGGGCATGTTCTGAAGAATATCCCGGCAACAATTTGTACAGGTTTCGAAGTCTCTTTCACTCAATTCCTGTACCACCATCATTTTATACGGATGTATTCTAAGTGATTTGTGTAAAATTCTTCGAACACTTCGATCCGACATACCAGCGCAGCTGCATGCCTACGCGCAGAACGTTTGGGAGACTGCTGTACCGAGTGTACCGGTGTTCTTGTTGTAATTGATCGGCCAGTAGATTTTCGCTTAAGCACAGACCCTGTTTCAAGGAAGTTTAAAACCCAATGACGAATTTTTCTTCCGTCCGGAACGGCACCATGACGACTAGCATCAAACCGAATACAGAAGATACGCTGTGCCGCTATTACAAATTCACAATTTCTTATAAACTCTTCTATTGCAAACGCGCGCTGCACTTCGGTCCAAGGCATGGAGATAACTGACAAAGGCACAAACTTAGCTACCTAAGGTGACCCCGCGCCCTGCTTTACACCTTCCATAAACCGAGCAATGTCTAGTGGAAATCCTATCTATCATTTTGCCGCACCCTGTATTTTGGTTCATGTATTTTTTTAATATGCGATCAGATGGTTTACCTACAGCTGGCGAAAGGTTGAACAAAGCAGTAACAGATATTTTAATTAAAATGGATATATAGCTGTTCTGATAATTCAATATAATTTAAAAATTTGATGAATCTTTGTAAACGCCTAATGTAATGAATCTGTTCGAGGTATGCGTTTTATTTGTTCTAACATATACATCACGTTCCTAGAACGTTGTCGTAGACTTTTGGAACACCGTAAATAAAATATAGGTTTTGGTTTGCATGAATTTAGCGTACTGACCTTTATCCAATCCTTAAAAATGTAATCGGTAAAATTTACATAACGTTATACTGTAACATTTCCAGCGAAATATGTTAATGTGAAAAAGTGACGTAAAATCCGATTTGCAACAAATACGCGCATCTTACGTTTCCACGAAAATACCAGAAGATTAAATTGATAAGACATTTTAAAACAACAATAGGAAGTGAACCGGGTGTGAGTGCCCGTGAATTAATTTAAAATAAATATTGTTTAATAACCTGCATGTAAATAAAATGTAATTAAGTAAAACTTAAACACAATAACCAAAGCATTAAGAAACCATTCAAAGGGAATAAAGATTGTTACCGAAATGTATAACAAACATAAAGCAATCTCAAAACCGAATTTAATTAACAAGAGAATATTAATTGGAATGGTGCAATATTGCGTTATAAATAAAGTGATAATCAAAGCAGATAACGATACGCTTATCAATAACTGTAAGACTGAATAACAATTATCAGGAATATTCGAGGAACAGAGAGCGAAATATCGATTATTCTGTATAAAAGAACGAAGTTTTCAGGCTAAAGAAAACAGTTCTTACAGTTCCATGCTCGAGCTAACTCCCCTAGCTCTTGCAGCTCCGTGCTCGAACTAAGACCGCGTCATTCTGTAGATAAAGAATAGGCGTATCTCTGCCGAGAAGGCCGAGATATTTTTATTGAATTAAAAAGCGTTTTGTTAACTGCAAAGAACGCAAACTATCTGCGCCGATTTGTTTATATTATAATTTCAAAACCGCTCTTTTTATTATTCACTCCCGTCTAGCTCATTGTCGAGAGCGTGAGAGTAGCTCTGTAGCGGAACAATCCCGAAAATGAACATAACTAGGACACTCAAGCGTTGTGTTGGCTTTGTATTGAACGTACAAGCGTCACTAGGACTCGTGAAAATGCCGCCGTCAAACATCTCTGTGTTGGCTATGTAGCGAGAGCCTGTTTGACGCCAGAAACCTTGTGATACCTTCGTCTACCATGTGGCATCGATCATGAGTAGACCAAGGGATCATCGCCTGAACCGTTCAAGTCATTACGCGAAGGAGCACGCGCGCGAGCAACGTGACCTCTTTCGCACCTGAAAGGATACTGAATTAGTCTGGTAAAATTCACAAGTAACAGGAGTACATAAAATTCTACCGGACGGAGCGCGCTTCCTTGCAAGGGACGAAAGGCGACGCTGAACGCCTGTCATAATTATCTTAATACCGAGAACTCCTTTTGTACATTGAAAACTTTCGAGTCTTTTAAAAACAAATTATTTAATTTATAACTGTTAAATATCCGTTACTGTAAATATGTACATAATATCAGAAAGTGTCCATTTAAATTATTATTTCCGTTATTGTAAATAAAATTACTTTTGAAGGTTTTACCCATCTTATTATTTCCTCCGAGCTTAGTTATTAAATAAGAGGTACGACAATTAAGTAATGAGACTGATTTTTTTTCAAAATGTTGCAGCCCTGCAGCTTGCGCAGGCACTCCATCTTTGACCTTGATCTCTAAGCTACTTCTAGTTCAAGCAGCACATAGATGCGGCCGCTCAGTCGTGAGTAGTGCTGTAATAAGGAAACACGTGTTTTTGTCTCTTGTTACAGAAATGGAATCGCGAAATATTGCACCTGGCTTCCTGGCCAAAGCATTAATCAATATTTCTACAAAGACATTATAGAAAGACTTCGAAAATGAGTTCTCCGTGTCCGTACAAACATTGCTGCTAATTAGATTCTTCATCGCGATAACGCGCCATCCCATAATGCACTGTCTGTGCAGCAATTTTTAACCTCAAAGCGCATTTCAGTAGCACCACCGCCACATTATTCACCCCTATATCGTTCCATGCGACTTTCTTCTATTTCCAAGAGTCAAAATGGTGGCAAGGGATACCATTTTGAAACAACAGCAGATGTCAAAACACTGTGACGAGGGTCTTGGAGGACATTCCAAAAGAAGACTTCAAGAAATGTTACCAGCAGTAGCAGAAGCTCTGAAGTAAGTGTGTGCAAGCAGAAGGGAACTACTTTGAAGGAGAATACACTAAAGATGTCAAAAAACATAAGTGATATTATTCTTTTTCACATTAGTCTCATTCGTTAATTGTCGAACATCGTATACCGTTGTAAAAAGGTCGTTTTACGTAAGGAGTCGCGACTACTTTCGAGGGCCGTTCCATTGAATACTCAACTCTCTCTCATTTAGGGTAAGCGACTACGAACCAATTCGATAGGGCTCTAGCAGCAATTGGTGCCTTATACCCGACCGACCGAATGGGACCTACCAACTTTGTCAGGTAATCCCGGAAGCAAAAATATAAATTAGTTTTACCGATCCCATTACCCAAACGTTACGCTTTGAACCGGTACAGTACTTTAATATATTTTATTAAATATATATAAATAATGTAATATATATTTATCATCATAACCGACAGATTCGCTGTTGAGATCTTCATTATATTTTATCTACCTGAAAATGTTAAAATAAGTGGGATTCACGGTATTGAGTTTTATGTATTTACACAGGTAACAGAATTAACAACGTAGTCAAGGGGTTAAGGCACAACACGTTGCTCTCACCGGTTTTTTGTATGCATAATTCAGATTTATACATGTTTATTAATTTGTGACCACGCAGTATATACTTGCAGTTTTAATTACGACTACTTTGGTTAATCATAATTCTGCTTTACGCTAACTGGTATTTTTGTTAATTATATTCTATAATTAGTTTTAACGTTGCGAACAATTTTTCAGTATATAAAAACAAAATTAAACTAATCGAATGGCCTTCGTCCACTTGCACTATTTAAAACTGGTTGATATAAAAATTATTTTCTTTAAGTTTATATTTTTATTTCGAACGGCGTTTGTTAGCAGTTAAATAAGGTTTAACACATTTTACAGGTCAATTAGCGTGAATCTAGGAAAACGCGTCGGTAAGCTTATACCAAATGAAAGCGATAACGAGCATAAACTTCATGTGTTAAAATCGTGAAATTAGAGACTAGAAAAAATTTAGCGAGAGAGCATCATATGTGCGAACAAGAGTTAGCTAGTTAATTAGTTTGTAAAAGCCCTTCAAGCAAAAAAAGAGTTCTTGGGGTTGTGGTGGAGAGATACAAATTAAGTATTTGATGTGTTAGTTTAGATTGCCTTTTTCTGGTGAAGAAGTTTACTACATAGGAAACCGTTCGTTTTGACGATGTATCATCTTAGGTAAAAGTAACTTCTAATCGGTTGGAAAAATGCCATTTTTCTCGGGGCCCCGAAATGAAGTTTAAAGTCTTTTGTTTATTTATTCAATATAATAATGCAAGTTATGACAAAATTGTCGAAAGGCTTCCAATTCTTCGTGCATATGAAGTGCCCACGTCCAGGTATAATCAAGTATGTCGAAGTTATTCAAAAAAATGAAAGTTACTTGTTAAACCACTGTTGCTAGTTCTGATAAGTGTGCCACTAATTTGGTTAAAGTGTTAAGGGAAAAAATTAGTCATGCTAAATAAGGTTTACGGAATGCATAAAGTTCTTCCTTGTATCTATATGTCATTGTGTTTGGTAGAAAACGCTTTGTATCAAGAATACTTGGATCACGTAGCATTGTTTTATTCTACGTAGAAGTCAATGCAAAATTTGTCTATGCGTACTCTTAGTTAAATAATTTAGAAGACTGTAGATGTGTATTTAGTATTTTTTTGGCTGCTAATATATTTAGTTAACTGTTTCAACATAGTTTCATTTAGTGGTGGATAGTATATACGAGGTACGATAATTAAGTAATGAGACTGACTTTTTCTGCAAGATTTGGCAACTCTAAAGCTTGCGCAGGCGCTCCATCTTTGACATTAATTTCTAAGTTACTTCTAGTCCAAGCGGCACATTGATGCGGTCGCTCAGTCGTGAGTTGTGCTGTAATAAGGGAACACGTATTTTGTCTCTCGTTACAGAAATGGAATCGCGAATATTGCCGAACGGTATCCCAGCTTCAGAAGGCTTTTGGAAACGAGGTTGTCAAGAGCACAAGTTTTTCGTTGGCATAAAATATTTTATAAAGGCAGAACGAATGTTGAAGATGAAGACCGCAGTGGATGACTATCAACCACACGGACACGGTTGCGTGTAATCGGAAAACTGTTCGTCAAATACTAACTCAAAATCTGGGCATGAAAAAAATTTGTGTAAAGATGGTCCCCAAAAATCTCACAGACCAACAGCGAGAAATACAGAAAAATGTGGCAGTCGATTTGTTAGAGCAAGTGGAAACCAATCCAGATTTATTGAGCCGTGTTATCACTCACTGGTGATGAAATTTGGTTTTACTAGTACGATCTAGAAACGAACCGCCAAAGTTCGCAATGGTGTTCCAAGGGCATTGCTCATAAAGAGTGGGTGCCTCCTGGCCAAACAATTAACCTATATTTCTACAAAGAAATTGTAGAAAGACTTCGAAAGCAAGTTCTCCGTGTCCATGCAAACATTGCTGATAATTGGTTTCTTCATCACGATAATGCGCCATTGCATACTTCACTGTCTGTGCAGCAATTTTTAACCTCAAAACGCATTTCAGTACTACCACAACCACCTTATTCACCCGATATCTCTCCGTGAGACTTTTTTCTATTTCCAAGAGTCAAAATGGTGGTCAAAGGACACCATTTTCAAACAACAGAAGATATCCAAAAAGCTGTGACGAGGGTCTTGGAGGACATTCCAAAAGAAGATTTCCATAAATGTTACCAGCAGTGCCGGATGCGCTGGAGTAAGTGTGAGCAAGTAGACGGGAGCTACTTTGAAGGAGATTACACTAAAGATGACTAAAAACATAAATGATATTTTTTTCACATCAGTAAAGCCGAAACCAATGCGGTTGCATTTTTTCCATGTTCCGCTTGTTAGATTTAGTGGCTGTCATAAATTACTTACAATAGTTAGTTCGGGGTGTTTTACCATCCTGGGCGCTTTTACATGTTTTCTGCATATTCACTTTTCGTTCTGTATAATGCATCGACGGTATTTCCAACTCTGAAACACTAACCTATTTGCCCATGGTTAGGAGAAGCTTTTGCTGAAGGTCATATTTCTTGGTTACCTCTTCGACCTTTTCTGTGGTAGTTTAAATTTTTTCTTATAATTTATTTTGATTTGATTTAACTGATGACATTTCTTCTGGTAAATTGCTTGTGATTCTTTCTTGTACCTTATTTTAACTGGATTGTATTTCATTTTGTAATTTATATGGGAACTATAAATTCTAGAATATACAAGGAGAAAGGATGATTCATTTAAGCTGGTAATCTGATATAGAATATGCCTCATCACAGAAATATACTGGGTATGCTCAACACACGTTATTGCTAATTTTGTTACATAATTATGTCATCCACTATGCAGGAAAAAACGGCAACCGTGTTTTGAGACATTCAAGGAATTGTAATGATTGATCATCTGAATAAGGGTAGTACAGTAACAAAAGAGTATTATGCAAACTTAAATCATGGCCTCGAAAAGTCTATAGGAATGAAAAGGCGAGAAAAACTGACAAAAGGTATCTTGTTGCGCCACTACAATGCACAAGTCAAAAGTTTCAAAAACCGTAATTTCTGAATCTGTTTGCATAGAAATGGACCATCACCATATTGTCCAAATTTGGCCTCCTGAGACTATTTTTTGTTTCCAAGTCTCAGAAAATTTTTAAGGGGTACAAGATTTAGGAACGATGAAGAGCTTGCAACTGCTGTTGAATGCCATTTTGTGTACATCACAAAAAAATATTTTTATAATGGATCAAAGCTGTTATTGAATCGGCGTATCACCTTATTGTCCAATTTTGGCCTCCTAAAACTATTTTTTGTTTCCAAGTCTCAGAAAAAGTCTAAGGGGTACAAGATTTAGGAACGATGAAGAGCTTACAGCTGCTGTTAAATGCCATTTTGTGTACAAGACAAAACATATTTTTGTACTGGATTCAAGTAGTTATTGAAACGGTGTATCACTTTATTGTCCAAATTTGGCCTCCTGGGTATATCTTTTGTTTCCAAGTCTCAGAAAAATTCTAAGGGGTACAAGATTTAGGAACAACGAAGTGCTTGCAGCTGCTGTTGAATGCCATTTTGTGTACAAGACAACATTTTTTTTATTATTGATCAAAGTTGTTATTGGCACAATGTTCTTGATGGTCCTTATTATCGATGGGACTACTTCTCGAGCCTGTGTAATTTTTCCAAGGTGTCAATATTTTCAACATCGTAGTTTTCATCCAGTTAATATTCATACAATTTTTCTTTCCAGGATCCCAACGCAATTCTGAATTTTCCCACAGCCCTTACGAGGGCATATCTCTTAGATACGTGTTTGGTAGCTTCAGATTTTAATGTATGGGCGAATCATGTGGGCTAATCATAGGGCCTTATGTGTTTCTGAAGCTCGAAGACCACCAATAAACGTTTGTACCCCAAGCTCCTTGATGAATCTCGCTGAGGCAATTGGATACCTTAACATAACTAATCGTGCAATTTCGGTTTCCATTTCATGAATGTTTTCACCAACCTTTTGACTTGTGTTCCTTAATCGGGCATAGTAACTTGGTACAGGTGCTTGACTCCAGATTGCATTTATAATCTAGAAATAAGGTAGTCAATATTGCTTTGTAGGTTATCTGGCACAGTTTGCAAAATATCTAAAGCTAAAAGCCGATATCAGTGCGGTTGCCTTTTTCCATGTTCCGCTTGTTAGATTTAGTGGCTGTCATAAATTACTTACAATAGTTAGTCCAGTGTGTTTTACCATCGTGGGTGCTTTTACATGTTTTCTGCATATTCACTTCTCGTTATGTATAATGCATCGAGGGTATTTCCAACTCTGAAACACTAACCTATTTTCGATGGTAAGGAGAAGCTTTTGCTGAAGGTCATCGCCTTTTTCTGTGGTAGCTTCAATTTTTTCTTATAATTTATTTTGATTTGATTTAACGGATGATATTTGTTCTAGTAACTTGCTTGTAATTTCTTCTTGTGCTTTATTTTGACTGGATTGAATTTCATTTTGTAATTTACATGGGAACTATAAATTCTAGAATATACAAGTAAAAGTTGGGAAAGGATGATTAATTTAAGCTGGTAGTCTGATATAGGACATGCTCATCATGGAAATATACTGGGTGATTCCCAACACACCTCATTGCTAATCTTGGTACATAATTATTAGTCATCTCCTCTGCAGGAAAAAGTGGCAACCGTGTTTTGAGACATTCAAGGAATTATAATGATTAATTATCTGAATAAGGGTAGCACGGTAACAAAAGAGGATTATGCAAACCTAAATTATGGCCTCAGAAAGTCTATCAAAGTGAAAAGGTGTTTTGTTGCTTCACTACAATGCACAAGTCAAGAGTTTCAAAAGCTGTAATTTCTGAATGTGGTTTCGTAGAAGTGAACCATCAACCTTATTGTCCAAATTTGGCCTCCTCAGACTATTTCTTGTTTCCAAGTCTCAGAAAAATTCTAAGGGGTATAAGATTTAGGAACGATGAAGAACTTGCAGCTGCTGTTGAATACCATTTTGTGTACAAGACAAAAAAAATTTTTATAATGGATTAAAGTCGTTATTAAAACGGCGTATTACTACAATTCAAAATCAAGAGAACTACAGAGTGAGTTTTTAGTCTTGCTACCCAGTTTTTAATGTCTGGTAATTTTTTTCTAAGAAAGAGAAATCTTGTTTTGTGACACAAAGTTAGTAGCGCTATTCAACCGGTGCAGATCCGGCAAGTGAGTTGATTCTCTCTGAGCTGTGTAAAATTTTGTGCCGTTTCACATGGTTTTACAAACAAAATGCCGGTTACCCTAGAATAATAAGTTTTCATTCTTGAACAATATCTTGCTACAAAATCGTATGTGAGTGTAAAAAAATCTTCAATTTAAATTTGTTGCTGTGCCTCTGCCAAAAAAGATGTCAATTTCTAGGTTAGAAAAACGATTTCGGGAGACCGGTAGTGTTTGCGACAGACAACGTAGTGGTCGACCATCTCGCTTGGCAGATGAAGTTTCAGAGGATGTGAGAACAAGATTGTTCAAGTCTCCACGGAAAAGTTTCAAAAACTTTCCTCCCAAGTTGGTTTGTCATATTTGAGTGTTTATTAAGCTGCTAGAAAATTAAAATTGTATCCATATAGCGTATAATTAGTCTGAGCTTCAGATAGGTTTAGCAGGCCTCAAAATCCGTGACAGAGCTGCTTTCTCTGCCTGCCAGAGTCGACATCAGTTGGTACGGGTACCGCCCCATTTTCAGGGGTTACAAGGATACCCAAGACGGCAAAAGAACTCCCCACGTTCGTCCTCCGGTCGTTACTCCGCAGGTAGGAACAGCGCGACGGATAACATTCATACCTACTGGTGCTGATGTGGTGAACCAAGGCCAGCCAGTTGGATCTCTCTACAAGTGCAAGAACAAGGTTCACCCCTTTCCTCGATGGTTTCGTAACATGATCAGGCATGTAAGTGTTCATTGCTAGATTCGATATACGCACTAGAGTAGAACTAACCAAGGAATCCCAAGATTAACTCTGGACTCCCGCCAGTTCCGGCTCCCACAGGAAGTGAGTACTTGACCGCCAGCACCATGGTGCTCGGACGTTACCGCGCCGCGCCACGGAGAGGCGACTCATTTGATACTACCACTAGACAAGGATTTCCATCCACTAGTGCGCACATGTCAGGATCAACCAGCTAGCCGTCTGGGCTACGCCCGTTCTCCAGGATTAGTCATGCCAGATGTTCGGCACGTTACGTAGAGGTATCACGTAGAGATGCGGTACTCCAGCCCTCAAACAGAACTTACATATCCTGTCGGCTCTGTGAGGGACTGAAGCCCCAACTATGACGGGGTTCTAGGTAGCTAGGCTCGGATACTAGTTTCCGGAATCGACGAAACCGGGTCCGACCCCTCAAACGCCTGCCCCTAGGCAGACAACTAGGCTCGGATACTAGTGCCTAGTAGTTAATGCCTGTCTTACTAGGTCCGATACCTCAAACGCCTGTGTCCGAGCTCGCGCCTGATACTAGGCTCGGATACTAGTGCCCCAGATCGTGGCAAATACTGAACGGTTTCGGGTCCAACACCTCAAGCGCCTGCACCAGGTCGACATTGCTCGGATATTAGCGCCCGAGTGCTAGCTCTGAGGCGGGTCCGACACCTCAAACGCAAGGGGTTTGAACGTTCATTTTAAGTTGGGTCACCCCGTCACGGATGGAGTTTGACGACCGCCGTGGCAAAAACTGATCCCAGCCCTTCAAAAACAATCCTCACACTATTGATGAACTTGAACCCAATGTTACAGACGTAATCACGTATGTTTCCAGGTTTCTTCTAACATTCTGAAAAGACTCCGAGCGCGTATAACCGCAAGTGCTGGGCATTTTGAGCATATTCTTTAACAATGGCAACTGTAAGCAATTATTAAATCTCTTTTGTAAGTAACAAATAGATTTTTTTATTACACCTAAATTTCCCTTTCATAAATTACATTACAAAGTGGGTAACAGGACTAAAAAATC
>JAHWXV010679135.1:0-24010 GCA_024586415.1 Phrixothrix hirtus
ACACAACGGCGCTGGTTATATTCGACGTCGAGACTGTAAACCGCAACCTAGCTACACATTTACAGACGACGAACGAGAATTGATCGGCGGGAAAGGTCTGTCCGGCGTCGTAATGTGCCCGCTGCTGATGCAACACAACACACAACGGCACTGGTTATATTCGACGTCGAGACGGTAAACCGCAACCTAGCTACACCTTTACAGACGACGAACAGGAATTGATCGGCGGGAAAGGTCTGGTCGGCGTAGTAATGTACCCGCTGCCGGTGGAACACAACACACAACGGCTCTGGTGATATTCGACGCCGTATACAACTAGCTGTCTAGCAACGTGGTTGCAAACTACGGCGTATCGGTCTGGTGGATGGTTCGGTGCTACGACCTCTTAGCATACAGCGTGCTCAGCGATTTTGATTCGTGTCTGGACGAGCTACGGAACTTGCGGTGACCTGGTTTATCAGGATAATTAACAAAATAGCTTCGCCGAAGACGGAAAGCTTTGAATGGACTTCGAACTAGGCAATGCACCGTACAGAGTCTCTAGGAAGACTCCCTTTTCGGTTTATAAAATCGCTTTATTTATACTAATTTGGTATTTGTCTTCTCTATTCTATGAATACTGATTTGACTCCCGTTCTTTGTTCTTGGAATACTGATTAAACTCGCTTTCTTTGTTTGCTATCAAAGTGATACGGATAACGGCCGCATGTGTTTAATGTATTCGATTTCTCAACATGATGCAATATTTGTAATTAATGGTTTATTAATTAATTCATATTTTAATAATCGAAAATCAGGATTTCGGTTGTTTGTGAATGCTTATCACAGCGATCTTGACTAGTTTCGGGCGGTAACGTTATTTATTTGCATCAGGTTGGGTTATCTTGTTTAATTATTTTACATCATTTTTAATGCAGCTTTTAATTAATCAATTTTTATATTACTAATTTTTTAACTTAAACTAAGACACTCGCGCACGGTACTTTGCACTTTCTTAAAGTTTATCAAGTCTTTAATTCAATTTTTCTTAATTACACCCCCGTATTTAAGAATATAGTGAAAATGCGTAGAATTTTTAGGAATTCTTTTTAAATCGCGTTTCGCGTTATTCTATTGGTTCGTATAAACGTTACAACATCTAACCAATTAAGGCTAGCAAAGGGACACGATATATTTTTGCATGTATTCCAATATTTGAAGTATATTAAGCAACTTTAGTCAATAATCGATCATGTGTTTCAAGCTAAATAGTTCGTGGAATTCTGTAATACCTAATTTTAATTGTATTTATTCGCCGCACTAGCATCGCCGCAATCAAATGATTTTCTTACTTTAAAAGGGTCTGGCTTCTAACCGTTGAAGCATGCTTGTATTGTTCAAGTCTTCATCCATGATCTCATTATCGTCGTACATTAAATGTTATAAGTGCAGCAGCAATTGACAACTTTCATAGTACCATCATTGCTCTCATAGGACAATGAAACTGAATAAACCAATTCCTCGGTTGGTTTGGAAGTCTTAACATCATCATTACATAGTAAATAACTTAAACAATCGTAGTTTATATTTCTTAGAATCTATTTTAAACGGTTTGTAACGATTAGTATACTCGCAACCTCCTCTCAACCTATGAATTTATCTACTAAAGCAAGGAGCTACTACATTGTACGCTTAAAATACCCTTCGACATATCTATACAAATAATTTCTATTTCTCGTAATTTATAGACGGTCATCTGTGTAGAATGGATCAAGATATAGTCCACCTTCAAAGTTGGATGCATTGAAATCGTAATATATCCATCAACTCGATTAAACTTTTATAATTACGTAAACATGTCTAGGTGACAGCACTTATTTAACTACACGCTTTCAATTTCTAATTAATCTACCTCAAAGAATAGGTTGCTGAACACTGGTTAATCGATTAAATTTATAGTTTAATTCCATGCATTCGTAGTAATTGTATAAAGCTAATTGTTTCATTACTCATTAGATTAAATTTACAGTTTGGGTACATGCATAACCCTCGCGATAATAGTATAAACCGCATCGTCTTGATACGCGTACGTAGGTAGCACTGCGAATTACTCATTATACTAGTACACAATTATCCGGTAACCATCTTCACCAAGAGAATGACTAACATGTAGGCGATTCCCTAAAGGACCAATATGAGGGCCGAGAGTGGAGGCCGTAACCTAAAAAACTAATATGCATACAGTTACCAGAGGAGTTTGGCACCTGAAAGATGACCGTCGTGTGGGCGCTACATTAGACAATCAATACATAAACCAACAGTTGCACTGACCAATACCCGAACCCTGCACATTGAGTACATGGGCCCTATCAATCAATATGTGAATGCGTAACGCACGTGGCTGGCATTGCACCGGGCAAATCTTATATATATTCTAGGACAGGCCTCCATTTAAAGGCTATGTTCTAGGACATGTACTCCAAAACATACATAGCTTATCTATTACTATTACATATCTATGTCGATAAAGAGTTCTGGAATAGAAAGATTGTGTCGTTAATGAGCTTGCTTGGAATAATTGCAGCTGTGCATACAGCATCGTTACAGCGGCTACGGCAGAACAAGTTACTCGAACTTTGAAGCAAAATTTGTATAAAATATTTAACCTGTAAGGTATTAATATTCTACAGTAACTAGCCAATACCTTCATTAATGGTTAGCATCGAACAATCAACTTCGTATCCAAATAGCTATATTGATTTATTTGTCTTGCTAACGAATTCGTACTTCCTTATGGGGATTGTCTGTGACTTCATCCCATTTTAAAATTCTCTTTACGTAGTTATTACTACATGCCGTAAAACTGATTAATAGGGTATGCCATAAAAGGCGAAATATAAATCGGAATAAATAATCTGGCTGTATAGAATGCCTAATAATTCAAATACTATGTAAGTTGCACTTTTTAAAGAATAAGGTATAAAATTGTTGAACGATGAATAACAAGACACAAACATTTTGCATTGAGAATTTAAACAATAAGAGTCATAAACTGCGTTTTAATCAGTAGTATTTATATAGTATTTTTATAACAGGGCAATGTTTACAACGTTACAATGAAAATACGAACTACTATGGTATTGTAACTAATAATAGTCTGAATTAATTATCAGTTAATAGATTATGTAGAATTGCTGAAATGCAATATGAAATTTTAACTCCGTCTAGAGAAAGAAAAAATTGAATAACAGTCATTGACTTGCTATTTATTAAATTTAACGTCTCTGAAATATTTATCGAACTGCACAGACCCATTTTATTGGGTATTGTGAGTCAGTGGTCGAAACAAAATGTTCTCGCGAGTGCATACCTAATAATGAAGAGGACTACTACAGCTGTACTTCTCTTCATTACTATAAGAGGCATTTCATAGAATTTAAGCTTGCAAGATTCATAACTTTTTAATTTTCATCCGCATTAACTGAAATTTGAAAATTGTATTTAAAATAAAATTATTTAGTGTACTAAGAAAGGAAAAATTGTACACTAAAAATAAAGCTATCGAGGAATCAAATATCTCTGTACTAGATAAAAATTTCATGAGTATATATCCAAAATTTCAGCTAAAAATCTTTATAAATAAATACGACACGAATGTCTTAAATTCATCAATAGCATCTATACGCATTAAGTTAGCACCCTGCCCGACGAAAATTACATTTCTTTAAATACTTGAATTAGGCGCAAATTATGTGATAATTTTTGGCCGAAAAAGCAAACTTTGTGCTCGAACGGTATGGCTGGAAAAATAAAAACAAAATGCAGTGCTAGCTTACATTAAGTTAGCACCGCAATATGGAAAAAGCTTTTGGCTAACTTTTTTCAAAAAACTATTAGGCATATATGCATGTACTATTTATGTACTCTCGAATGCACTACAAAAAATTTTGGGAAAAGGATTTTACCATCGTAACCGCTTTCCGTACAAGAGTAAACCCTTACTAATTAAGCTGTAATCGATTTATTTTTTTATGCCAGATTGTTTGCTGAATTATGTGCTATTAAGATATGTACAACCATTACCAGCCGCCGCATAAGCGTAAACCCATATTAATTAACATGATATCGATTTATTATATATTTTAGAATGTTTGCTGAATTATGTGATCTTAAGATATGTACAGCACGATTTTTGGGCTAATCACGTTAACTCAGAAAACAAGCCTTTCCTACTACCGCGCAAGAGTAAACTCCTATTAATTAACATGATCGACTTAATTGTTATGTCAGAGTGCTTGTTGAATTATCTGCTATTACGATATGTACACCACGATTTTTGGGCTAATCACGTTAACTCCGAAAACAACCCTTCCCTACAACGCGGGCCTGTCGAAGCACAAGAGTAAACTCTTATTAATTAACATGATATCGATATATTATTTATGTCACAATGCTTGCTGAATTATGTGCTCTCAAAATATGTACCGCGCCATTTTTAGGCTGGCCACATCAACTCAAAAAACAATCATTTTCTACCACCGCACAAGAGTAAACCCTTATTAATTAATATGATATCGATATATTTTTTACGTCAGATTGCATGTTGAATTATTTGTTCTCGAGATATGTACAATGCCATTTTTGGGCTAATCCCGTTAACTCACAAAGCAACGCTTGTTTGCCGCCGTACAAAAGTAAACCCTTAATGATTAACACAGTTGTTTTCTTACTTAACGTGATCCGCTCAAAATTCGTGCCGTGCATATCTTGAGAGCACATAATTCAACAAGCATTCTGACATACAAAATAAATTGATCTCACATTAAGTAATAAGGGTTTACTCTAGTGCGGGAGCAGGCAAGGGTTGTTTTCTCGGTAAAAGCGATTAATCCAAAAATCGTGTATAGATATCTTCAGAGAACATAATTTAAAAAACATTCCGACACAAAAAAGAAATCCATATCCTATTAATTAATAAGGATTTACAACTGTACGGGAGACGGCTAGGTTTGTATTCTCAGTTAAAATGATGGCCACAAAAATCGTGCTGTACAAATCTTGAGAGCACTAAGTTCAACAAATATTCTGATACAAAAAGTAAATCGATATCATGTTAATTAATCAGGATTTACTCTTGTGCGGCAGCAGGCAAGGATTTTTTGCCGATTTAACGTGATTAGACCAAAAATGCTGCTGTACATATCATGAGGGCACATAATTCAGCAAGCATTATGATATAAAAAATAAATCGATATCATATTAATTAATAAGGGTTTACTCTTGTGCGGTGGTAGGAAATGATTGTTTTCTGAATTGACGTGGCCAGCCTAAAAATGGCGCGGTACATATTTTGAGAGCACATAATTCAACAAGCATAGTGACATAAATAATATATCGATATCATGTTAATTAATAAGGGTTTACTCTTGTGCTTCGACAGGCCCGCGTTGTAGGAAAGGCTTGTTTTCTGAGTTAACGTAATTAGCCCAAAAATCGTGATGTACATATCTTGAGATCACATAATTCAACAAACATTCTAAAATATATAATAAATCGATATCATGTTAATTAATATGGGTTTACGCTTATGTGTGTGTGTGTGTGTGTGTGTGTGTGTGTGTAAGTTTGTGTGTGCGCGCGCGCTTGCGTGCGTGCGTGTATTTGCGTGTGCGTTTGTCTGTGCCTGCGTGTATATGAACAGGACATCTCGAAAACGAAAAGTCGTATATAAACAAAATTTTATATTTGAGTTTGAATCCATCCTCGAACACTACTGCAACAATCTTACTTAAATCGGATAACCGGAAAAGTCACTTTACTCTTATAATTTTTTAGTTATTTGTGATTTTCTCGAAATAAGCTGTAACGATTATTTTTTAATTTATTGCATTTCTTAATTATTTAATGCCCTTTGATATAATTAATACTCTCAGAAGAACTTCCGTAAAATGTGTGACCGGAAGTACTATTACTATTAACTGTGAATAAAATAACTATGAAACTGAAAGTCCAAAATAAATGAAAATTTCTATTTGAGGTGGTAACTGCATTTGTACGCCAAATCAACACTTTGGTTAAAATTGA
This sequence comes from Phrixothrix hirtus, assembly GCA_024586415.1. Classification (NCBI taxonomy): domain Eukaryota; kingdom Metazoa; phylum Arthropoda; class Insecta; order Coleoptera; family Phengodidae; genus Phrixothrix; species Phrixothrix hirtus. The sequence continues at coordinate 6,064 of JAHWXV010679135.1, forward strand.
ATAACCGGAAGTACAACTTTAATTCCGTCAATTTTTGATATTTTCCGATTTCTTCGTTCTCTGAAATTTCCTGAAAATCCGATCTAACGACTTTTTTAAAACTTATTGAAATTTTTGGCCATTTAATACCCTTTTATATAATTTACGCGGTTTCTCAGAAACTTTTTCGTAAATTGAGTAACCGCAAGTACCTTCACCGTTAACTCTAAATAGAATAACTATGAAACTAAAAGTCCTAGCTGAATGAAAATTTATATCTTTGGTTATAACTGAATTGATATGTCAAATCAAGAATTTGGTTAAAATCTAATAACCGCAAGTTCTACTTTATTTCTGTCATTTTTATATATTTCCCGAATTTTGGTTTTTACCGATTTTCTTGAAATCAGCTGTAACAATTTTCTTAAAAGTTAGTATATTTCTTAGCTATTTCATTCCGTTTTATAAGAACTAAACTACTTCTTTAATAGACTTTCGAAAATCAAGTAAACGGAAATACTTGATGTATTAATTGCAAACAACATATCTCAAAAACTAAACATCATATGAAAATAAAATTGTATATTCAAGTTTTTTATCTTCTGCACAAGAGACGTCAAGAACTTTGTTAAAATCGAATTACCGGTAGTGCCACTTTATTCTTGCAATTTTTAAGTTTCTGTTACAATTTTCTCGAAAACAGCAATAATATCTTTTAAAAATGTACTATGATTATTATGTATTTAATGCCCCTTTACGCGAAGTTGACAGTATTTCTGAAAAAATACGCTGAAGCAAGTTATCAGAGAAACATACCGCAGTTAGGCAGCCAGAAACTTGGATGGGTGACCCTTACAATCATCGTTTCCAAAATAAATGTAAATAATAACTTATCATTTGTGGACTCTATTGGCATACCTATGTGCGTAATAGAAAGTCGTGTGTTGTCTCACACCAGAGATTTTTACTTATTTATTTTGTTTTGCAAAAATTATTTTTAAATTTTTCGATTACCTGTTAGATTATCAGAACGAAAGTTGCGTAATATAAAATCCTTTTTCTAATATAAGTATGTTTAAAAGTAAATATGTTCCATACTTCAAAATATACCGATGAGTATATACACCAAGGGCAACGATAATACTATTCGACACGGCAAGCGCCAGGATTGGACTTAATACAATAATTGTTAATAAACATATGTTTTTGAAAAAAATTTATACGAAAATTTTGTTCTACAGGTAGCAAGTTAGCCACAGTTTTCATGATACAGGTTATTTCTTGGACAGTTCTGTACATTTTTATTAGAAATTGACTGGTGTTATCATTTAAAAAACTTGTGATAACATCAAGTACAATAAGGTTAATGTCATTCATTTTATGATTACATTAAAAGTATTTTTTGAAATTTTAAATTTGTTTCATACTTTTTAGCACTCTATGTACAAAAATAAATACTTAAATACAAAGTTCTAAAAAAACCACGTATAGCTAAATTTATCTCTATTACACAGCTAGAATACAATTTTCACACACGGAAGTAGTAAAACAATTGATCAGCCTGACAAAAGTTTATTTAAAGCACGATTAGCATTTACGTAATTCAGGGTGAAATTCTGAATATTTCGGAGACGAAAGATATAGAATACCTGGCGTGATGTATCATACATTTGTACAGCTGTAACAGGCATATTTCAATTTGGTTACTGTAATAAATAAAAGGATAAGGGGATTGCCCTTTTACACAATTGAAATAATTTAGAAATGTATACAATTTTTTTAACAATTTTGAAGAAGTTATTTATTAATAATGGATTATAATAAAAATAGAGTTTAGTCATGCATGGCACTAATAAAATATGTTTAAATGTAATTATTTATTAACATTTTTTAATTTTACACCTAAAAATCGATTTTCATTTTTGAAAGTGTGTGACATCATCTTACACTTAAAATACAAATACTTTAAATACTTTTTGAGAACAATGGATAAAAAATAGTTTTATGCTGTCCTTATTTAAATTATTATTGACTAGACCCTGTTTTTTAGGCAAGTAAAATGTTAATTACTTGTTGAGAGAAAATTGTCTTCTTTTTATCATAAAATACGTTAATTCAGATGAAAATTTAATTGTTTGTTCATTTTAAGATTTTACCAGGAACAAAATATTACCAAACTTACTGTTAAAATATCTTCATAAAAATGTTTAAATAAATTACCATTGTTTTGAATATATAACTGAGCACGACTTATGATAATTTCGTTTATCAAGATATCGGTCACTGACATTTAAAAAGGTGTGTCATTTTACGATCTTGTTTTTAATGCGTTTGTTTCAAAATTTAAAATAAACACATACAATTCTGCTCTACTACAGAAATTTATATTTAGTAAAAAACACTTACTCGGTGATATTTGTCATATTTGCATGTGCATAGTCAACTCGTCATTATTAAAAAAAAGGGAATTTTAGTATTCACATTGCTTTCAATTCTACGCCTATTGGGGTGACTATACGGTCTGCTTTCATCCTTAAAAAGAACGCCATAATATCTGAAACACCCTGTAGAAGATGGCGAATTTCTGAGAGACAAATTATGAAGGTTATATAGCAGTATTATATTTAGTATTACTATTTTAAATAATTTAAACAGAAGTGGAAATATTTAAATAAAAAATAAAGTTACCACAAATGCTTAAAATTTTAACCGTTTACTACTTGCAGAATATTATCAAAAACGTGTGGCTAATTTTCCCAGTTCCATATTCTCAAATATATTAATTATTAATAAAATATTTTGTACCTAGCCGTAAAAGATAATGCTATTTAAACGTCTGAATTTTTTCAAAAAGATTAATCTCATAAACGTATAGGAAAAACTAATAAATTAACTGACAAATAACCGTCAGTATAAATTAGCTTTTAGTTATCTATTTAAAAAAACATCCGATGCATCTCGTCCTAATACTGACGACGTGTCATTAATTTATAGATAACATGTATGTTTGTATTTTAATATATTTACATACTTTGTTATCAGCACACTATATAATTGTATTTATTATATACATTATTTTGACACAAAAAAGAAATCGATATCATTTTAATTAATAAGGGTTTACTCTTGTACGGGGGGTGATTAGGGTTTTTTCTCAGTTAGAGTGACAAGCACAAAAATTATGCTGTAGATATCTTGAGAGCACATAATTCAACAGACATTCTGACAAAAAATATATCGATATCATCTTAATTAATCAGCGTTTACTCTTGTACGGAGGATGGATAGGGTTGTTTTCTCAGTTAAAATTCTGAGCACAAAAATCGTGCTGTACACATCTTGAGAGTACAAAATTCAACAAACATTCTGAAAAAAATAAATCGATATCATGTTAATTAATAAGGATTTACTCTTGTGTAGCGGTAAGCAGGGGTTGTTTTCTACGTTAACGTGATTAGCCCAAAAATCCCACTGTACATACCTTGAGAGCATATAATTGAACAAATATTCTGACAAAAAATAAATCGATATCATGTTTATTAATAAGGGTTTACTCTTGTACGCAAAGTGGTTACGATGGTAAAAGCTTTTTTCCGGAAATTTTTGTAATGTATTCGAGAGGACATAAGTAGCACATAAATCTATGCCTAATAGTTTTTTGAAAAAAGTTTACGAAATCCTTTTTCTATATTGCGGTGCTAACTTAATGTTGATCTAGCGCCGCACATTTTTTCATTTTTCCTTCTAAACCGTTTGAGCACAAAATCTACTTTTTCGGCACAACATTAGCACATAATTCTAGTATTTAAAAAAATGTAATTTTCGTTGGGCAGAGTTACTTGCATTATCGGCGAAACCACCAATAAAATTCTATACTAGGCGTACGTAATAAATTCTGTATATTGTGTAGTAGAACACAAAATCGATATGAAGTTGCTACATAATCTATTTGTTTGAAAAACTGGAATAAAACTTATACACCAATGGAAACAGATACATAATAGAAGGGTTCTAACAAATAATAGATTTACATGGTGTGATATTTACAAAAATAGTAGAACATCGAAACAGCAGTGTAACAAGAAAACTAATAAAAGTCAAATCATATGGTTCGAAATTAGTCGAAAAAGTTGAATGTGAAAATCGTTTATTGAGGAGCTTTTGCAATAAATTAAAGCAAAGTTCTAAGTCAGCTTGAAGTATATCTTCTCATTAAATGATTTCGTTTTAATTACGGAAGAAATTAGAAAATAGCATTCTCAAATTTTAAATAACTGTAAAGAAAGCTGCATGGCATTGGTCGCAAAAGGATGTTTCTCTATGAGACAGACTGACCGAATTTCAAAAGGCCATTTTGAATAGTCCAAATCATATTGTAACGAAACTAGTACTTTATTTCGAAAGTCTTTGTTCTTCTTCACTAACTCATACATGATTTATTTGTCCAGTTCAACTTGATATTTATTTTAGAGCATATTAATAATAAAAGTTTATATTTATATTTACTTATAAAACCTTCTTAACAAGAGAAATTCTTAGCAAAACTAAACTTAAGGAATTTAAAGTGATATTTATATAGAGAGGAGATGTTCTCGAAGCGTCCCAGAATATTAAGGTATAAAATTAGTCAGAATGCTGATGTAATAAATTTTAACGGCGTCACTCAATGCTGTGACCTTAAATTTACTTAAGTATCAGTTTTAGTATTGAGTCATTCGTGATTACATCATTTATTTTAGTTTTATGAAACCTTGTGGAATCTTTCACATATTATAGTTATTTCTAATTGTGTTAACCTGCCCCTTACTTAAGACCGTTATTTGCAGCCCAGTTTCTTTAGTAAGTGGCAGTCCAAAGATTTCGACGTTGGTTGAGTTTCTATTCTATTCCAAGTACACGCCATGATCTTGATACTGATGTCTCGTAACACTACATCTAGTGAAGCTGGTCTAAACGGCAATTGAGCTTCGATATGGCCAATTCTCTATCAGCACAGGCATAGATTTGTTCCTTTGAATCCTATAATGCCTACCACAAATCTTCATAACGTGGCTTCTGATGGCACAAGGCTTTCGTCACGATGTAGTAAACGCTTCGCATACCTTTTGAATGGAGGCTTAGTAAGTGACATTCTTGGACGTCACTATTCCTCTTTTTAAATTAGACTGCTTTGTCACTGGGCATTCGAACGTGTTTGGCGACCCAGTGAGCCTAGGGATACTCCTCTAATACATCGAACAGATCTCTGTATTCTTCTGAGAAAACTCCAAGCGGTGCTTTACCTGTTCCCGAATAGGTTGACAAATTTAATAAATGACTGTTCATTGTTCCTGACTTTTGTACTTTCGAATTCAATGTGGTTCATTCTTTGTTAAAGTTCTACTTGTCCGGGTTATGTATTCTTCCCAGCACATGGGGCCATCCAATTCATGTGAATCACCTTAGGTTTTCCTCTAGGAAGTTACATTATTCGATATATTATATCATTGATCCTTTATAGAATTTGATACCGTCTTTCCTAGGATTTTTGGCATTTGAGAGATAAACCTTGTCGTAGTTGAAGCAAGTATAAGCAAACTAGATTATTGGATAGGAAACCTCCCGGTTTAGAACTTACTTGACAGTAGCAATCTAATTCATGAATTGAATTTAGTTTCGTTCTAACTCCTTGCATATTTATTGCTAACAATATCCTCCTCTCCAGGCTTGCTAACAAGCTTTAAATCACATGGTAACCTATTTTCACACCCAAACAGCACTCTAGTTGATGGTCTCTACAGTCGTCTTATTTACAGCTGAGCGATATACCATCAAGAACAGATGGACGTACTGGTCGTAATTTCTTTGATAAGACCACTCTTGAAAAACATTTTCCCATGATTCGATTCATACGTTCGATCGTTTCGCCTTGCTATGGATTAAAAGCAGCTGCTCTGGTCTTGTGTATTTTCAACAGCTGTCAGAGATTTTGGAATAAGGCTTACTCAAAGTTTGTTTCTTGGTGTGAATGCAACTCTGATGGAATTCCAAAACCGCTAAACAGTTTTGTCACCAAGGTGTCGGCCACTGTAACTGCTTATTAATTTAGTAGAGCCTATGCTTCGGCCCATTGCTAAAATAGTCTATTGCAACTAGGACATATCTATTTCCTGCTTCTGTATCCGGAAATGGACCAGCTATATCAATATCTATTCTTTTAAATGAGCTATCCACATTATATTGTCTCGCGGGTGTTTTTGCTTCTCCAGGCGACCCTACACAGTAGTGCATATTACAGACTTTCGACACCACTTCTTATATCATACCATCCCTGTAGTTTATCAAATAAAATAGTCCGCGGATCTTTTTCAGTATTTTCTTTACCTCCATATACCCTCATGATGGTCCATCATGCAGTTGTAGAAAAACTTCCAATACTCTGATTTTCGGATCCATCAACCGCATTCGTGTTTCGCTTCCATCATCATTCTCTAGGGCTCTTTTCAAAGGCCATCTCAAACCTCCAAGCAATCCCATTGAGACCAATATGCTTCAACAATGGGATTAAATGGGGCCACTTCCTCCTAATCTCGTCTTTGACCTTCATTCTTTTGTCTTACTAACTACTTCAAAGCTGGGCCTCTTTCTTGATCCTGTTTGATATTATTCAGTTTCCAGTCATCGTTGACTACATTAGCACTCTTGGCAAGAGATTATTCAACTATCGACTCCAGCCAAGAGCATTGCTTGCAATCTCTTGGGAAATCCGTCTTGATATGGCGTCAACATTTTGATAATTTCTTCCGGTACGCTGCTTCACTTCAATATAATATCCTTGTAGCCGTTTAATCTATCTTGGTATTTGACCTTCTGGATTCTTAAGCTGTAGCAGCTATTTCAATACTTCGTGATTAATTCTCAATAAAAAATTTCGTCCATATAAGTATTTACAAAGGGGTCAGATCGAGAGTTATGTAGTATTTTGTTGCACCACCATTTTTTTATTTTCAGATTAATATTTCCATTAAAAAGACATACAAAATAAGACGTAAATGTGCAGCAATACCTTAAAATGCAAAAGAAAATTATTTTGACAAAATTATAAAGGTATTTTTCCAGTGTGAATATGGATATTTTACTAAGAAATTCATTGCATGGGGAAAACGTAAATTACATTAACCACATAAAAGATAAAGGCACCCACAGAAGTCCCGCACTTACAACTGTCGCAGTAAGCAAGGAAAAGATGCTTTAGAAAGAGAAAGGAGCCGTTACAGCGTCCGCAAATTGGCTTTTCAAAAAATCTACACGGAAGCAGTTAAAAACGATTTAATCGATGCAGAAATATGCAATAAACTTTTCTGCATAGCATTACAGCTAGCTACGATAAGGCAACAGCCAAGGCGGGTAAACTTGAGAGCAAGTTGCGTGTTGAGACAAACGGGAATAATACACTAATGAACAGCAACTTTTCTAATATGCGTAAGGGCGTTGTCGTGGAGACTGAATACTGGCACAAATGAAAAATGCACAAACAGAAGATAGTCTACGAGATACATAAGCCTGTTAGAAATAAAAATTTGCAAGACAGAACAATTTTAAAGCACTATGATGATTTTTTGTAGTTAGATTTAGCCGAGCTTCAACCTTACGTTAAGACAAATAAGGGCCACAAGTACATTTTAGTGGTGACTGACTGGTTTTCGAAATTTCTGTCGAGAAGTCCCTTAAAGTCAAAAGATGCGGGATGGGTGGCAGAAACTATTAAATATATTCTTCAAAACGTGGACAATTGAAAATCTAAGAATTTACAAACGGGCGCCCGTAAAGAACTTTAAAATAGAAAATTCGAATCGTTAATGAAATCGTTTAAAATTAATGATTATTCGGCATACAGAATGATCAAGGCGGCATTATCGAACGCATTATTGAAAATTTAAATCAAAACCTGTACAAGAAGTTCAGCTTCCAAGGATCCTCCGACTGGTTGAATATTTTAGATGAGGCCACAGAGACTTACATTAACCGCAAACATCGAACGATTGAACCCATCCGCAAATTTAACGCCTAATACCAAACTAGACCATGCCTACAAAAATTATCCCTCTTTCGGCAACATTAACAACAGCCAACACTATAAAATAGGTGGCATCGTGTGAATTAGCAAATACAAAGCTATGTTTTCTAAAGCTTACATACCTAACTAGTCGATAGAACTGTTCCGCATCGCGAGCATTCAATGTATGGTGCCAATTACTTACAAGAACGTGGACATGAACGAGGACCCTACCTTAGACGCCTTCTACGAATTTGAAATTCAACGGGCCAAATATTCGAACATATACCTGGTGAAAAAATACTAAAACATCACCGAACTGACAAACTAGTACAGATAGATTCGCTTGAATTTAATACGCCATCTTGGATACCAGAAGCGGACGTTGTTCAAATTGTATATTGTATACTTGCTTAGTTACTTATTGTTGCGGCTACCCCTTAATGTTTTAAATATTATACTGTACACGCATTTGATTGGTTATGTGATAATGAGGATGAGTTAAGATATGTAATTTATTGTATACTATAAAATAATTCTCTATTCGCAAGAGCGCTCTCTTGAAACTTTGACCAGCTGTCTAGATATTCCTACGAAAATATGGTTTTTAGCGTTAATAGTCGTAATTGTTCTAAATCTTCCAATTGGTCCCAAACCAATGAGTTAAAATTTTAAAGTCCAATGGGAAGAATAAATATGAAGCGAGTTTCTCTAAAGATTTGTTTAGAAACCTAAAAGAGTCTAAAAATCTAAATTTTAAGTTTCTTCTATTCTCCATCGTTTTAGCGAAAGAAGTGTAATTTTCTTTTTTAGGCAGCAGCGAAGTAGGTCCGAAAATGCATTTGACTACTTGCTTGATTAATAAGTGGCTATCATAACCCGATAAATTATGGGAAATTACCGGAATTATTGGTTTCAGTTTAAAATTGAGATTGCAAGACTGGTGACTAGGCATCTTGTACTCGCCGTTCAAATGCGAATGGTCCCTTACCTTTACGTTGATTTTTCTAAGCAAACATTCGGAATCAGCATATATTGTTAACGGGACGAATTGTTTATGTTGAACGTCAATAAACTTTCCTTGTGCCTGGTTACTTTAGCCGTTAAATTTAAGCTACTGGAATCTTGAGTATGTCCTCTAGACGCTTAGATTTTAAAAATGTCGAAGACATCGTTCACAAATATACAACTTTGACTTTTGTTTAGTTAACTACTTACGAACTAAACTAGATAGGTTCTTAAACCATACGTAATGGAAACTTTGCGCTGCTTTTTGTTGTTTTTACGAGTTCACAAATGTCATCACCATCTTCAGCCTCAGTGTCCATCTCCATTACACTCTCTTCGTCGTCATCTGCTGAGTTGAAATCAACGTTAATATTCGTATTTGTATATTCTTCTTTGACTAAAAGCAATTTTACATAGTTAGCTCTTCTTGATCCGTCTTTAAGTATAAAGGAGCTACATTATATTCGTGATTTATCAAAGTCAAAGCGTATACTTTTAACGAAATTGTTGGGTTTAATTGAAAGAATTTCTTGAATTGACTAGAACCGACACGAATTAATACACTTGCAAAATGCGGATAGCTACTAGCCCGATAGACGTTTCCTATTGTTGACTCACTAAATATGGCCGAAATGATGGACCAAGTAAAACAGTAAGTATCATTATTGTGTACGTTAACACATGCTTTTTTAGCTTTTACCGGTGCAGGTAATTCAATGTAGCGGCCCTCTAACATTTGATTGGTCAGTTGCATGAGAAATACGCTTAACCACTCCAGATAATGCTTTTAGTGAAATTACACATTTTGTTGTTCCCCATAACAACTCTTCACCGTAATACGGCGGCCGTCGAGATTTTACAGCGAAGAAGTTGTTTTATGATCTACAATTACATTCGCCATTGATTAAAGCAAGAATTTTAGATGCCACTCTTGTTTTATAGGTTACAATTACATTTGAGATTGTTTTTAAATAATACTGAGCTAATTTCGTTCATTAACATCTACAATTATATTCGTCATCGAGTAAAACAATAGTTTTACATTTTGCATAACGCTTTTTATTTAAACACTCAAATTGTAAATCATTACATAAATTAATATTTCGCTATCATAAGTTTTAAATGCCCCCATGTTTATCCTAAGAAAATGCGCACACCTCTGCTATTACAGACTTTTTTATACAAAAACCCACAAACTAAATGCCTATTGAATTGAATTTTAAGTAAGTTCTTATGTGCCGATGCCGACAGGTGAAGGTAAAGTCGTTAAAACTCGGGAAGGCGCCACTACACCTGACGATGATTAATAAATCGTTATGCAAAATTTTAGGGTGGAGGACTGAATTCCAAATTACTCGAGATATCGGAGTCCTTTAAGTTGTAAAACCCATTCAACTATATCACTAACCTTGCATTTAATCGCTGAATTTCCAGATTACAATATTCCTTACCTTGTAGCTAAAAATAAGCGCAAGTTAAAACTGATATTCACAAATAAAAAAGATGAATAGAATAAATATTAATACAATTTAATAAAATTGATTAAAAAATATACATAAACACAATTAAAAGATTTAAATTTATATATAATCAGGATTACTTTGATTGTGGATCCAAAGATTTAAAAATTGTCTACTAGTTTACTTATAAACATACACGGTGTTTAAATTTTGCAACGACAACGCTTTGCTATAGATTCTAGGAATAAAATGACAACAATTTGTTAGAAAAGGTTACGTAAAATGTTTTTAATTTTCATGTTGCCTTCAAAGTTGACGTAAAAAACAATAATTTTCTTATTACGTAGGAAAGATTCAACTTATAAAATTGAAATTTGGCACGAGTTTATCCACATAAGACGCTCATTTAGTGGAAATATCGTCGAAATTATAAAACCTCATCCTGGGTATACAAGTTTCTGAAAAGTCTAGATGAAAGTATCATTTAATTAGGAAAAAATTTCCATGTTGTGAAATATCGCTAAAGGTAATCGTTTTCAGGTAAATCTAGTTTATTTTCAAATTCAGTGTGTCCTTACTACGTTGGATAAAAGCGACTGATGAAAGTATGCAACAATTGCATAAGTATTTCAGACTGCCACTTTAACGATTAGCTTTCTGTTATCTTAAACTTTAGTTGGTTTATCCTAAGTTGGCGTAATTTTTTTCACTTACCTTTGTGATTCGCATATGTTCTTGCTACTGCTCTATAGTTCATTCTGCATTGTCCTATTGCTCTAATATTAATTGCAAGTTCATAAAACGTGTACTACATAATGTATACAAATATGTGAACATAAAAAACCGATACAGAAGTATACAGGAAAAACATCAGTTAACACTATAATGAACAACGTGACGAAAACCAAACGCAAACGAATCACAAGAGTTGTCAAAAAAATTATGCCAATAACTTAGGATAAATCGCCTAAGGTTTCAAACACCGAAAGGTATTCGTTGAAATGACAGGCAAACCATTTGCGCACTTGTTGCATGCCAAATTTAAACAATCACTTTTGTCCGACATAATATGGACCGATTGGACATGTAAAGGAACTCGATTTACTCGAAAACAATTACGTTTAGGGATTTTTTGCAAGATGAAAGTTTATTTTTATTAGACGATAATTTCATTTGGTCGTATTAAATTATGAAATATTCGTCCTAAAAAATGGCTGGTCTTTTCAAGAACGGCTGCGTCGCGAATACCCAGGATAGGGTTGTGAAATTTCGACCATATTTTCATGAAAAGGTCATTTTATGAGGATATACTCATGTATCAAGTTTCAACTTGCTATGTTGAATCGTTCCAGTGCAATAAAAAATTACAGTTTTTGTGCATCAACTTTGAAGACAACACACAATATTATACATAACTTTTTTCAACAAATAGTCGTAATTGTATACCTAAAATCTGCACTAAAGCGTTGTCCCTGAATTATCCGGGCACCCCATATACAAGTTCAGTACAACAATAAAAGTTATTGATTGAACGAATTCGTTCATAATTCACTCTCCCTATACCACATTTATGCACTTTGGTCTATCAAAGTAAATATGCTAGTTATTCTAATGCGTAGGAAAAAACATAGATTGTATACAGAATTTGAATTAATGTTGTTAGAACTAGTGATTTCGTAGTACGGTACTTAATTAGATGACCTTAAGTCAATTGATAATTCAGGAGCATCGCTAAGAAAGGGAAAATGGAAGTGACCTACGATGATAATATAATGATATCACATTAGTTATTTCGGATGACCGAAACAGTTCCCTTAACCTGAATTTGTTATTGTACTAGTAGGGTATATAAAGGTTCTATCATTGGAGTTAGAGAAAGGCTCTCCGCTTGCCTGTCTTCATTTTGGACCTAGGATGAAGATGAATCACGGCACTAGAATGTGATGTCAAATGCCTACAGAAAACAAGGACAGTAGTATTGAAAATTGTTTTAAATTGATGAAAAATCAACAACTGAAAGCGTTGAAATGACCATCCTTAGCTTGAAATGTCATATTTCAGAGGCTTCACTTGCTTAATATACATATAAAACTGCACACTCCTTTTGAACTAATTAAATACATTATACTTAAAATGTAGCTACTTTTTTTATCAGTATGAATCAAAAAGGAGTATTTTAAATTATTTTTAGAATTCTTTATTTTAGAAAAAATGATTACCCAAGGGTTACGAATCTTAATTGAATTTAAATGGTAGTAAAATATTATTACTATATCGGTAGTTAAATTTGTAAGTAATCTTACAATATTAAAGGATCAGCTCAATAGTTTTAATGTTAGGCACCTTCTACCATGGTAACGGTGGCTCGTGTATAATACCTAATCGCATGTAAATATATTATTGTCATATGAAATGACTCTCAGTTACGTTCACTGAAAAAGTAACTTGAAAAGTACAGTGTAAAGAACTCTAATAGTCATTATGGAAAATATCCTAAATACCAAAAGACAGAACTGGTCATAGCACACCACCAAAAGGTTAAATGGTGTTAGTTGTTCGCAAAGGAAGAAAATTCCGAAGATAATAACTTGACACCGTTCAGAAGAAATAAAAAGACTATTTCATCGCTAGCTCAATTAACTACGTCAAATAGATTCGAAGCATTAACAAACTGTGAAGATATCGAAACAGCAAGAAACACGTAAATCTCTGAAGACAGTAAAGGAATAGATGCAGAAAATTCCCATGAAGCTGACGACAAATAAAATAAAAGCTGTGTACCTTTTGCCACAACAACATAAGCAGGAATTTGGAAGCACTGCTAGTCGATGTCCAAGGAGTTCACTAATATTCCTTTAAAACAAAACAGAGTGGGTCAAAGTCAGCTTCTACTTAAAAACTAAAACTATCAGAATCTTGAAATTGAGGATTATAAAATCAATCCTCAACATTTTGAAGACTTTAGCGACATAACGGAGCATTTTAGGAAAAAAAATTCAGTACAATACATTTCAGCTATCAACGGAGAAACTCCTATACACGGTAATCAGAGGGAGTACCGTAGTCAATAGATGGCAAAGAAGCAAAAAATTGGCTGAGGTAATGAAGTGCCACCAAAGCAAACATGCATTACCATTAATATACATTATGGTATCAGAAACCGAAGAAACAGTATACAACTAAACAGTATAAATGGAAGTTAACATCATAATAAATCACAAACACGGCGGTAACTAAATGACCAGAAGCTGCAAAAAACAGGAGTTGGAAGCGCCATGATTTGTAAACTGCAAATGTGTACATACGCCATGTTATAGGAGTTATAACTCAGGCAAGATTAGTAGAAGCAGCCTCCAGGAAGACTTCTACAGATAATTGCAAAGAGATCCAAGATAATCTTGAAGCAAAAATAGAAAACAAAATCCTGCTATTTCCGACCTTTTGAAGAAATTTCAAGATATGCATTCTCCAGTTAGCTCAATAGATGAAAATTATATTCTAAACTTCTCTAGACAAGTAAACAAATAAAACGACGAAGAGAATACAAATATTCAGGTCCCCAGCATACTGACAAATATATCCAAAGGAAATAAATCTATTCAAAAGATTTTAATGACCAAATAACACAAAGGAAACAGTTATAAGGAGTTTCTAACTACGAATCTGAACACATTTTGCCAAAGGTAAAAATAACCTCGTCATATTAATCCGTTCCCACCACATCGTAAACTAAACACCCGCCAAAAGCGAAATCAAAGCAAAACATTAGGAAATACGATGGGTAAACATGCGCTGCGACAACCCAAAAGATGAGAGACTATAGGAAAGAGAAGGAAGTATAAAGGGCAGAGAACGTTCTGAACTGATGTTTTCAAATAAAATGTAAAAACATCATCTGTAGATCCTTTGACATTCTATGCAGATTACAAGAATGCCTACCTAAATCAATTGTAAGTATTCTAATATGCATAATTGGAAGATTTTTTAATTATTAATTAAATTTTCCCCTGCTGCGTAAATTGTTGAAGGTCTATTTAATTGTTTGTATTCTGATTACTTTATAACACTTATATTAATATACCAAAAGAAGATATTGTCCATGTTTCAGCTTGAAGTTTAGGAAGTAATTCAAATGATTAAATCCTGAACGGTCTTTAAACCATTACACTCAATATTCAAACGAATTCGTTAAAGTCGACTGCAAAAACTACTTTTAGAACGATGTTTTTTATTTAGTAATAATTGTGGATTAGTTGCGAGACTTTCGATAGTTTCATTGTAACTAAGTCAGTGAAAATTCTTTTAATGTAAAATATCGTAAAGTATACGATGATTTATATTTATATCAAAATCACGTATAAATTTGTTAAGCAAAGAATTTAGTAAAATAATAGTTCGTAAAGTAGAAGTACCACTATATTTATATTAAATAATTAATCATTTTTTTCAGCTGTTCAGTAACAATCAAGATAAAGTAATATAAGAAATAAATAATACGAACTGACATTTAATATTCCACTAAATTATGTTCGACTTCTATAAAATTAGAATTCAATCTAAATTCCCGGGCGAATCAATAAAGACGTAGATATTACTACCCTGTATTGTCATGGAAACAGTGAGTGACGCAGATAACATTAATTTGATTTGTACGTTGCACAATCTAGATGGGAGTTTCAAAT
Organism: Phrixothrix hirtus; assembly: GCA_024586415.1. NCBI lineage: Eukaryota > Metazoa > Arthropoda > Insecta > Coleoptera > Phengodidae > Phrixothrix > Phrixothrix hirtus. The sequence goes on from JAHWXV010679135.1 coordinate 21,228, forward strand.
AATTTCCACTACCTAATGTTGGGCTGCTTGAAATATTTCACAATTAATGTAAACACTATTACCATTTATTATACTTTATCAATTAACCTTTTTAAAAACATAGTAAGTCGAATTTTAAGTACACAATTGTACTATTGACACTTTAGAAAATATAAAAAATACGTGTTTTAGATACACCTCATACATCCTCTTGAAACCACACTTTTAAAAGGAATATCTACCTATAACCGTTTGCAGATATTGAAACTTGGGAATCAAAATAATAAAACAATAAATTTCAATTTTAACTTTTAATATTTTATCATGTACTACTTGTAGCAATAAATATTCAACTGTTTACCGGCTATTTATGATTTTTACAATATTAGTATAATATTTGTTTAAATGCAGAAAGTTTCTCTATTCCAATGCAGCGAAGCAGAAAATGAAAAATCTTCATTCAATAATTTTATGAAATATTCTTTACATAACTGATAAACGAATTTTGTTTCTAAATTCCAAATATATAAAATCAAATAATATTCTTAATCATACCCAGGTGCCATTTAGTTTTATCAAACATTCATTATTGTATACTATGTGTAGATTAAGACAATACATTGATGTAGAAGACTTTATAACATTTTATATAAAAATGATATGTAAAATTTTGACCGCATTTAAAGAAATCTCATTAAAATAATATAAATTACCAATGTCTCTTCTAATTTAAATTAATTTAATAAATTTTTTGACAACTACTGCAGCAACGTAAAATTTACTTATGTCATCATGGACAATAACATCACATTTCTAGCATAAAAGTATCATTGATACAAGGTAGAGCATTATGCATAGAATTAAAATAGTAATAGATTGTGAAAGAATGCCTCCATAACCAGAAATAAGATTTATTTACAACTAATATACAAAGTGCGCCACTTGTTTGGGGAAGGACAACTGTGACTTCATTATTAGAGACAACTATTTTAGATTTAGCACAGTGTTATATGTTTTTAATGGACATATTTCAAAAATATTTTCCATCCAAAAGTTGCATCTATATAGAGTGGTAGTTTTTAAATGAAACACTTTGTATATAATGGCAATTTTAGATATGGCCTGTGAATCACTTCATTTTTATGTAGGGTTATGTGAGTCTAAATCGATACATTTCGAAATTAGAAAAGCATTTAGGAAGAAAAGGTGTTATATCTAGAGGACTGCGGCTTACTTGTTGAAGATGAAATATTTTGGGGCAAATTTTAGTAATTCATGTACTTATATTTCTTATAACATTTTTGTTGAAATTTTTGCTGTTATATATAATGCATGCCATTCGGAAAAGAGAAGTTTTATCATTTTTTTAAATGGCACACTATATTTTTTTTATTTCGTACTATTCTACTGGAGATTCACTATCTAGTTTATTAAATATACCTAAACCTAGTAGTTTTCAAGGTATTTCAAATTCTTTATAAAATCATGCAGAGTTTCGTAAAAAATTAGTACAGATCAAGGTGGCCATGGCAATCCAAATCGAATATTATAATTAACTAAGATATTTTGACTAAATGTTTCATATTTATTCAGCTTTTATTGCTTAAATGAAAAATACCTTGATTTCTGTTACGAAAAACTACAACTAAATGTTTTTAGTAGTCGAAGGCACTAAGAAATTATGTTGCTTTTGAAAAACAAAAGAGCAAAAATAAACAAAAATTCACTTTACTGTTGATTCTAAACCTGTGAAGTGACGTACACAAAAATTGTGTTTGATTTGTGTATTGCTACCTTCAAAAGTGATTTTTTTGCAGAGAAAATACTTTAGAAATTGTTTGCTGGTTAGTAGCATGTATGCATAAAAGTGTTCCAACACATGGCACCCAAGGAGTGAAGCATTTGCAAAATATTTCGAACGTTTTAATCCAACCAATGGTGTAAATTATCCATTCAATCTTCATCGAAGAGCACTTGTAATTACAGAAGATACAATTTGAAATAATGACTACATTAACGGAAAACCCTACTGTAAGCGAACGGCAAATTTTTAACGAGTTATATGTAGGCAGAACAAATGTCCGGAGAACAATAAAAACGTATAAGTTTCACCCTTGCCGAATTCAACTTCATTAAGTGCTTATTAATACCGATTTCAATAATAGAATAATATTTTGTCGTTGACTTCTTAACAAAATTGTAGAAGCTAGGCAATTTCTAACAAAAGTTACGTTCACTAACAAAGTCACTTTCCATAAAAATGACAGTGTTAACAGGCATAACTTCCATTACTAAACCACCTGCTTAGATGATCTGGCAATGTTTGGACGGGCATAGTAGATCTTTCTACAGTAGGCCTATTTTTTTTAGAATGAACTATAACTGAGAAAAGTTTTAGAAAATTTTTGCAACTTTCCTTTGAAGGACTTCTTAATATCGTCCCTAGAAACACACACGATGATATGTGATTCCAGCTAGATTGTGCACCAGCATATTTTAGTAATAATGTGAATTCCCTCACGTGAAGGAATGTGAATCGGTCGTGGAGCCACAGTTAGGTGGCCTGTGAGTTCACCGCATCTAAGCCCTCTCGATTTTTTATGGGATTGCGTAAATAATAAAGTGCATGCTAGTAGATATACTATGGGCGTTCTGGACCAAAATCCCATGTTATTTTAAAGAAGCGTAAAAGTTAGCGTTCAAGGTCATTTTCAGCCGGCGGCGTGGAGGAGCATACGCAGCCTCTAGCGCCAACTTCAGAGCAATTCAATGTCAACGTCATCATTGTCGGTATTATCTTAAGA
>JAHWXV010679161.1:0-19438 GCA_024586415.1 Phrixothrix hirtus
TTTCTTTCCTTTCTTTAGGTATTTTAGGTTGTTTCCTGTGCGAGCTCGTACCAGTTTCGGGACCACCCGGCGCTCGTCAGCACCGAGTCCAGGATTTCCGTCAACGACACTGGGAGCGGAACTTGCACCTGCCAACCACGATATCGTGTTCGACGGTTATCTCGACCATCTTCTTTTTATAAGTAACTACTCCCCACTCCCTAGCCTCCGCGGCACTAGAGCCGGCCGGACATTTCTCTTTTATTTTCGCCGCGAAGCGTGATCCTTCTAGCAAGGCCGTTTGCCCTCATTCATCCAACTTTAACGTGGCAATCTTTAACAAAAGTGGTCAATATCTTGTTATTAGTTAAGTTAGCTCTTCTAATAAAATTCGGGGCGTCCCTTCCTTATTACAGTTTTAATTAGTAAGTAATTGTTCACTTGATTGTGCTCGTATTGCCTGTATAAATTTGTTATTGTCATTATAAGCAATTTAGTTAAAAACAATCGATTTTTCTTATTATTTCATTATCCTACGTAATTTTAGTGATATGGCATAACAATACTTTTCTTACAGGAAAACATTAGACCTAAGTAGGGAAAAACGTTTACAAATTGTAAGTCTAACCGAACTACATTAGGAGTGTTTCTCCAGTGGCTTCAGTTAATTAATTGTTTCGTAAGTATCTCAGAGTAGTGCCCAAAAATAACGTCTTTTTCCCCGATTTTTGATTCTCGCAAGCCGTCCTGAATTTTAGCCCAATTATTTCGAACAAACATCGTAACCCCCCCGACTTCACTGTGACTGCCGGAGCTACGAGCTAATTCAGAGTAAATGGCATTTTGCCAACATTTAGGGGCCCAAAGAGCTTTTTGACCGGTTATAAATGGTTATCCAACTTAGTATTAATAGCGTTATTTATTGTACGTTTTCACATTTTAATAAACATGCCTTGTTAAAACATGTTAGTTTTGGAATGCCATTTCTTTTTTTAATTACTAAGCTTATAGTGTATAAAACAAAATATTGTAAGACATTAAAACGTTTCTTTAAAAGATGAGTGTTATTGATTCTGGTATATACTATCTTGCTGTAATTTACTTTGTCCGGATAGTTATTCTGCTAACTTTATATATTTGGGTTGATTGCAATAATTTTTGTATTTTAAATTTAATAATAGATCTTGTTATATAGATTGGAACACAAATTCATTACTTGTCACTCTAATTGTAAGTATACACGAATTTCAGACATGACAACTTAGAAGGAGGCCAAGTATGATAAAAGGTGTTGAGGCTAATGAAACACGTGTAACTTCTCTTCGTAAGCGATTCCAATGAATAAATATATTATACTATATGTTAAGCTCGTTAGGGTATTCGCTGTTTAAAAATTGACTGCTTACTAATAAAAATCGATAATCATTTTTATATATAGGGTGTTTGAAAAAGAACTCCCTAGTTTTATGTATAAATTTAAAGGTGAAATTGATTGAAAACTACATAAACGAGTACATACAATGAAAGAGACTACCTTCAAGTTCTTTTTAATGTTAGTAAACTTCAATGTGGGTTCCATTTGTTGCCTTACACACGTCGATACGTTATTCCACTTCTTGCCACGTATTTACCATCATAGAAGGTGTAACTGTCTGGCCACTGACTTCTTTGGGTTCTGAACACACGAAACACGGATCTGTTCAATGGTAGCTTCAGAAGTTTTTAGTGTACCTGGCGATTTCGCTTTTAAAACACTACCAGTTTCCTTGCAAGGCTTTAGCCAATTACGGATAGCTTTTGCTGTAGGTGATACACTGACGTCTAAAATTACGTTGTACTTTTATAACAGACTCATTTTGCACAAGTCAAATAACATACTGCCCCTTCTGTTGCAAAGTAGCCATTGCACTATACTAATCGTATGAACTGAAATGAGCACTGGGGCCGTTATTCTCAAAGTCAAGCAGGCCTTCCAACTGCAGAAACTAAATTCTCGCATTTACGGGAGCAAAACTTAGACAGTTAATGAATCAAACACCACAAACTAGAATAGTGTGGCACTTTGTACAGATTCTAGGGCATATTAAAACTAAAGAGTTCTTTTTCAAATTTCCTGCATTTGGAGACAAATTTATAAATGAATCTTAAATATTAAATGGCTAATGATATTGCAATAACACCTTTTATATATACAGGGTGTCCCACGGTTATGTCAGATTAGATGTATATGGAAAACTAAAAAAAAACGAAAATCATATTTTTGACAGGTGGGTAGTGAGATATGCCCTTTCGATAGAAAATATTTTCAAGATGACTGCTTTTTTTTACATATCGGAACTAGCTACCAATTTCAATTTTTTAAATATAACATACCAAATGTGTTTCCAGATTCTAATTTAGCATAAAAACTAAAGTAAGCTTATTAATGTTATTTTCCTAACATTTATACTGTTTTAAATATAATTTTTTATCCTACCGAGGACTGAAACCACGTTTCACTGAAAAATTGGTCTCTTGAGAACCGTAAATACTGCAGTAGTGATCTTGTTACACTTATGAGGGAAAATTTCTCTTGGTGTGGGGAGGGGTAGGTGAACTCGGAGCTCGTCTATGGACTACAGAAATAAATCAAAAAATTACTTTTTATTTAATAATCTTTATTAGAACAAAAAAGAATTTATTAAGGCTTCAATTTGTATCAGGTATTCCTATACCTATCTTCAACAGTTTTTGAGTTGTGAATATGCTTCTGCCGCATTGTGATTTTTGTCATAGTAGATTTTAATAATAAGCACCATATTTGCACCTTATTTATTATAAGATGTTCAAAATTAGAAACTCTTAATATTTAAAAATGCTTAATCTGATACATTTGATAGTGGCCCTTCTTATCTCCTGTGGGCTTAAAAAGCAATTGCGCGAGCTCGTAACTAATCCACGTTTTGAGCCGGAGTACTATATATCTCAGCTGTAATATTTCCCTACAAATAAAAATCTAATATAGTATGTTAGATCTGATGACTTTGCTTGCCACTCCTATGGACCAAGTCGACGAATCCATCTGTCCTCAGTTATATTTCTCAACCCTTGACTAAGGCTAGCATTACAATCAACCGGGGTTTGGTCCAATTGGAACCAGTATGTCGCCAACTGTGCCAAGGGCAAATTTTCAAGAAATACTTGAACTTGATTTCTTAAAATGTCCAACTATTTTTGACCGGTTAAATTTTTGTTCTACGTATAACAGAAACGTCTACCGTCCTTTAACGTAGCGAATCACTATTACTAAATTTTATCTGAAAGTTTCGTTCCCTCAGGGTTCTCTGTGGCCTAAACGTGTAAATTATTATGATTAAAAAACTACTCTCACGACTACATATGGATTCGTTGAACTAAGAAAACCTGGATCTGGTTACACTTTTATAATCATATATTCACAATATTTGACGCAATTGCCTGGATTTTCGATATGGAAGGCTTAGACAAAAGATAATCTAAAATCTGTATTTTATGGTTTTTTACAACACCGCAGTATACTGACGGAATTAATATTTGCGGGTTACTTCAAAACAGATTATAACATTAACTTCTGCTACATTGTATCTTGTGACTTTGTAACTTATCCAAAATTCCTAAAGTTTATAACGTTCCCAATTGAATATTTTTTCAGTCGTGTGGCTTAATACAGTAGTCAATGGTTACTACGGGTATGATAAAAACCACAAAATCTTTGAATAAGGCGGATAATGTTCATAGCTCAAAAACTGATATGAATTGAAGCATTATTAAATTCTTCATCGTTTGATATGATAAAATGTAGTAGTTCTATTTGAAAAAAAAAACTGATTTCTTGGCAAATTTGTGTAATCCGTGGACGGGCCTCAGGTTCATCCTCTACACCAATAGCTATTGTCAAAATTTTTGGCAGATAAGCATCCCACTTGCATCTATAAAAATATCACCTTTGCAGTGTTTACCGTTCGCGAGATATTAAGTTTTTAGTCGAACGTGATTTTGGCTTTCGGTAGGATCAAAAATTATATCCCAAGAAGTATAAATGTTAAAAAAAGCAATTAATAACGTGTACTTTAATGTTTACGCTGAATTTCAATTTGGAAAACAATTTGGTATGCTATTTTAAAAAATTAAGTTGTTAGCTACTTCCAGTATTTCAATAAGAGCGGTCATCTTGAAAACATTTTGCGTCGAAAAATCATATCGTATTAGTACGACGAACTTTCGATTGATTAATTGCTTTGTGTTGAATAACTCAATCTTTAGCTTCTATGAATTAAGGTCAGCATAAGACACGTTTATGTTGAACTGATTTCCAGTCCAATTGGCCTTCAGCTAGCTTGTTTTCAGACAGAGATTTATGGCTAAATTCGAAGTTTCTCGTTACTTCAGCGGAATTTTATAGCTATTTTGGATTGCAAATGTATAATACAGATTAGGCAAATTCTAGGCTAGCTGTTTGACTAAAATAAACAAACATGCATTTTTATACGTATATTTACAGCTATGTACAGATTATACTATTCTGTTTTGACATGCAAACCAGTGTGTTATTTTATGCATTTCAATTGTTTGTGCCATGCAATTTATATCGATGGATATTTAAGGGAACTCGGTCTAGGGAATCTAAATTAGTATAGAGGTATCGCAGCTTAGAAAAAGGAATTGAAAAACGTTCAAAGACCTCTTCATACTACTTCCAAGGAGTCGACAATGCATGTAGGCAAATAGAAACGTTCGTTCGCATACAAACATTGTCTTTATCGATTATACTAGCTATAATTAATGACAGTTGAAAAATGTCCAAGTGTCAATGTTAATAATGAAGTTTGAATCGGGGGGCGGGGGGTAAAGTCCTATTGTAATACGTAGGATCACACTAGATCTAGAAGATTCTATTGGAGATATTGGTTCAGAAAAACGTCCTTAGATTTCTTCTCTAACAGTAATTCGAAATGAGATTTGGCGAAGTATTTGTGAATCGAACGATAAAGGATTGTTATAAAATAAGGCTTTGAGAACTAGAATGTTCTGAATTTTTCTGCTTACAATTGTGGTATTTATACTAATTTTCTTCGTTTAACTGTATATTGTTGATCAGCTTATACTGTTAATTTAATTTCAATGTGAATTTGTATGCCATTTATGTGTGATGTTATGTTTTCATGTTTGGTTTGTTCACAAGTTTAGTTAAATATTTCAGTTTTCTATTTAACATTAACAATTTATTTTACTCTTAAATACTAGATGGCCGTAATGGTATTTACTATTATTTAAATATTTTCAACCCTAGAATTAAATGTTTTTAAATTTCACATTTTAAATTGATTTCTTAGAATCCTTTATTAATTAATTTATTATTAATTAATAGAAGGTTTTTATACTTCATGTTTATTAATCAATTTTACTTATTCTATAAATTAATTTCTTATATAAATGACATGTTAGCAATTCTTATCTTTTTAATTAGTTACATGTATCAAGAATTTATATATATAAATTTGAAATATGATCATGTAAGCAATCATAACTGGGAACACCTGACATTAGGTACCCATGCAAAATATAGTTTTCGTATAATTTTTAGTTTTTCGTGTGCTTTCAACCTACCGTTATCATGGGACAACCGGAATATTAGAGACTTACGCTCTAGATTTGATTCGATTTAGTTACTTTGGCTATTTTCTTTACAGAATGACGTTTTGGTATAATTTTCCTTTTTTATCTTAAATTTTATGGAAAAAATTATTTATTAATCTATTTTATAAAAGTTTAATATGAAATGTCATATAACAATTACTCGCTTTTGAAATATTGATGCTACACATACCAAATAGGATAATTATAATTTGAAATACAGAAAAGTTATACCTTTGACATAATTATTGTACAAAAAACAGGTTCTTATAAATATGAATGCAGCGCCAGTTTCATTTATATTACCTTAAGAAATAAGGCATATGATTTATATGGTAATGTTTTCTCTGAGAAGTAAGGATAATTGCAACATCATTGTATTACTCGCTAAAGTTTTATATAAGGGAGATTATGCCGAAAGTTTTCTTTTGTTTACATTTAATTCAGTGAGTTGCGTAATGGTAGTAAATTAATGAAAATGTATAAATAAAATTTTGAGTTCGCTGTGTTGATGCACGAAACGTATTTCTATAAGAAGGTTTATACAGATATCCATTTAAATTATTTTAGTATCAATCAAAGATGTCTGTAAGGTATCTATGTATGTATTTTTAAACTAACAAGAAGCACATTGTATGACCAAAAACGTTTATCATATGAATGCTCTAGAAATATATCATTAATAATAAATGCAGTTCAGATGACAGCTGATAGATCTATTACTTACATTAGAAAGCATTATGCAGCTTCTCTTTCGGAAATAACTGTAATTCATCAAACTAATGCTAGAATAGGTGCCTAAAGCATTGATATGCTATAAACAACAAATAAAAGAGTAGTCGAACGTTGGAATGTCCTTAGTTCGTAACAAAAGGTAATTAGAGAAGGAATTTTAAAGAAGAGTCAGATTTGGTTGATTTTTTATTTAAATTCTTGCTAACCAGTTACGATTTAATGAAATAAATAAACGGATTTCTGTTTTATCAATCATATTAAGAAGAACTGGTTATTAACGCAGCCTGCAGTAAGGTTCACTTGAAAACAGAATAAAGTAGTTTCAAAGATTTTTTATGATTCCTTTTTATTTGATACTCTTGTTACTGCGGAATCGAATCTATAAAAATATAAGTAAACCTTTCGAGGTACGAGCAATTTGCAGAAATATTTTACGTTGCGAAAAATTTATGGCATCTAAATCGCGTGCTTATCTACTGGTACATATTGATGTACAACATATATCAATTCATTAATTTTGTTAAAAAAGTTTAACAATTTCTTGAAAAAACGGCCATTAGAACTTAAAATCACAGAAATATAAAGAAAAGCGTAAGAAGAGGGAATGGATGCTGTTAAAAGAAGTTTTGATTGAGACGAAGAAATCTGTTTTAAAGATGATAGCTTTGTAGTAATACTTTTTTCAAAGAAAATCAATTTTACCATTAGTGGTATTGTGCCGAGAAGAAATTGTTGTAAATAGTTTAAACAAATCTAGAATAGAATAATTAAACTGGCTCTGGGTCTGTTTAAAAACAGAAGTTTTTACATTTCTTCGAAATTAACTGCCTCTTCTATAAACATATTTCTCCGTTCGAAAAATTGTACATTATAAATTTCATTTAAATTAGATTTCAAATAAATAATTTTATGAAAATCAAATTCTTGCATTTCAATTTAATTCCATCAGGTGGCCCAACTGTCAGTTTTTGAACTCTTACTGTTGCCGTTGCTCACTTATAAATATGTTTATATGAATAAACTTGTTATGCTGTCACGCTGGGGATTGACTAAACATGTACGACTATATGCATCAGCAAGGCACGGATGTCGGTCCTAGCTAAATCAATGGAATATGGGTGGTTTTAATTAACAAACTAATCTAATGATACGTGGACCATCCAGTAGTTTCATATTAAGGTACTCACGTCCTAAATATAAATTCGAAGGTGAAGGTAAAACAGGATGACATCCCGAGAATAGTAGAATGATTCTTAGACGTTAGGTCTCAATTACTAAGCAAATGGGTTAGGTTGATAGGTGCTATTGTAATGAACGATTCCCAACGAGATCAAACTTATTTAAGAACAAAGACACAGAGAAACTAAATTCTATATTTAAATATATTGTATTTGATATTTCTACGAAGGTTATAAGTTGTATAATTATTTCGAGTTTCCTTTCGCGTATGAATTACACCTTTATTGGGGTCTTTGTCAAATTAACATTTCGGTAAAATCTCATTTACCATCTTCAGAGATAGTTTATTTGTCTGGTTCTGCTTCGTATTATTCTATAACTTATCATCAGATGCCACCTATAGAGTAACACGAAGTAGAAGCAGATAAATAAACCAGACTTGAAGATGGTAAATGAGATTTTAGCGAAACAACTTTAATTTGATAAATGCTCTAATAAAGGTCTAATGCATAGGCGAAGGGAAACATGAAATAATTATACAACATATCGTCCCTTGTATTAAACATCGAATAGTTCTAAACTCAAGGGAGAGAGAGGGGTAGAGAGGAGAGAGAGAACTAAACTGTAAGTACCAGATTAAGGGCATATATTAAATGAGCAGTGATTTTTAGAGACTTAAAAAGATAGGGCAAACTTCTATAGAGACGTGAATTACAAAATTCGATCACTAGGCAAAAGACATAATGAAATGACTTCTCATCATAATCCCACATTCATTACGTATCTAACACGGCAACTTTGCCAGATTAATAGCGAAATTCCATTTTATTATGTCTTTTCTCCAGTGCACTTCACAACATCGGAAAATTTTCCTCGACATTTTTGAATGTTGTAAAAGCACGGCTTTATTGTACTAAATAATTGATGGTGGTTACGAATGTAGTTATTAACTTAATCACTAAAACTATTCATTTTATAATAAATTTAATCTTATGAAAATTTGTAGCTATCGTGAAAAATAATGGCAGAGCGATCTATTGTTTATATTAGGAGGTATTTTATATAAATATAATAAAGAAGAAGATTCCTCCTAAACGGCACGAATTTTATTCGGCACAAGTGAAAAGCCATGAAACTGTAATATAAACAATTCTAAAGCTTCTCACCAAAATATTTTAATTAACCTAATTTAATAGGCAAAAATATAAAAGATAAAAAATATAAAAGTGTAAAAGTATAAAAATATAAAAGTATAAAATATATGCAAACTTTTATATTTTTACCTATTAAGTTAGGTTAATAAAAATCTTTTGTGAGAAGCCTTAAAATTGTTCATATTACAGTTTCGTGGCTTTTCACTTGTGTCGATTTAATTTTTAAAATTCGTGCCGTTTAGGAGGAACCTTCTTCTTTGTTTTATTTGTAGCTATCATCTTTGATAAAAAATGGACCCGAATTACCAATTTAGCTTAATAGGAATTATTCAAAAGTAAATATTTTTAATAATATTTATGGTATAGCCACTTTTATAACCGCCATCAATTTAAATAGTATAATAGGGCCAAATGTCCAGTAATTCAGCAGACGCTATAATAAAATCAATATATGCACAATAACAATAGTGACTAAGTTTTATTTAAATATTAGGTGGAACTTATTTAGAGAAAGAAAAAGTAGTTTTACATATTACACTATCCCAGTATCAAATTTTTGTGCAATGTTGTACATGAAGGAATTATAATATAATATATAGGATGTAACAAAAATGGTCTACCTATATGCAGGCAGCTTTTGCGACAAAAAGTAAGGACAAAAATTTATTTCAACATATGCCCTCTAGTGATGCATTACTTACAATTAGTTAGAACTACTTAAGGTTTTCCATTTCTATTCAATAATATTGTCAGTTAATTGTTATTTAAGTCATTAGACATTGTACGAAAATTGAAGAATACTCTTTCGAAGAAACCTCCGACAGCAGCTGATGTATAATTTGACCATTTGCAATAGGGCTGAACCAAGAAGACGAAAATCATTTAACACGGGCTACTGAAAAACATGATTATTGAAGTATCTCATAAGTAGCACAAAAATATGCCGTTCTAAACCTATTACAATAAGATCAACAAGTTATTTTAAGGGAGGTGAAGAAAAAAACTAATAGAGAGCTTATCGACTTTGTGCAAAGTGGGATTTTTCTCTAAAGATTACGATGTACAATATATTTTTTAACAACATTTGAATGTATTCTATAAGCGGTTAAAAAGATCCAAAGAAAATTTGCCCGGAACGAATTGGTTTCAGTCATTTATAACGGGACATCTACAATTAACTGTGAATTGACCGATAGGGTAGAGCAGCACTCTCGCACGAAACAATTAAAAATTGTTTTGACGAATTAGAGCAAATACTAGAAAATATGACACGAAGAAAGATTCTAAATTATGACGAAAGTATCTTTGTCAATAATCTAAATGCTAAAATTGTTGTAGTCAAATTTAAAAAAAAACATGCCCATTGCATAGTATCCAAAACAATCACCGGTGTAATGATCATTCAAGATTTAGACACTATGTACATCAAGTCTGGAATAAGTTCAATAAGCTTAGGTACAAAATATTGGATTATACCTTCTCTGTGTAAATAAGCAATATTAAGAATGGTTACAGTATGAGATGCAATTTTAAAAACAAAGTGATACTTAAATTTGCATGAACAGTGCACTTATCTGTATTTAATTTATAGCATTCACATGCGTGTCTCGCTATTTAGATGAATACTTAATTTACATTTAGTTATGATAATGTAAATTTGTTTCGGATTAATTAGTATTTTGTATTAATTATTGCGTTCTTCTTAATTAAACTTGATTTGTAATTTTTACCCAAACAATTCTTTAAAGTTCATATTTGCATGTAACTGGTACTACGCTAGCTAATGCAAGCTTATTTACAATTTACGTTAAATAATTGGGTTACCTCTGGTATTAAGTAGGTTTGTAACTCATACGAAACTCAGTTGGTTGATAAATAATAACTGATGTATTATTTTACCTAGTCGATTACAGCACAGAAGTGTTTCTCTAGTTTTCACTAGTTTGTTGCAGAAGACAAATTTTTCTTCTTGGACGTGGTTCATATAAGCAATGGAAGCCGAATTTTGGTTAGCAGTACTGGGCGAAGAGGGGTTCTCGATCCACAATTGGGCCAAGTTCGGGTCAATGGCCATCCTCCACAATTGGATTAAGGACAGAGTTATGTTCTTAGAGAATGTCCTGTATATTTTATTTCCTTCTTTTGGTGTTTTACATTTATTTAGATTCTGTATTATATTCACACACCAATATTACCAAAATTCCGTTTATTTTTATTAATTCTACAAATTAGGTACGCCACTGCGTAACTCAAAGGATACAAATTATTTACATTTATATTCATAATATTATTTAAGCGATACATGACTTGTTTAAGAATCGCATTAATAAAAACCAAATCTATAACTTCTTATCTCCTAGCCGCACGCATTTTTCGATAGCAATATATTTCATTTGTTGTATATGAAAGTAAACTATTCGATCTAAATTTTCTAATTTAAAATATTTTCTGTGTTTCTGCCTTTAAAGGGTAAGTTAATTAGTTTTACTGGCGACACCTTCTAATTTCGTCGTATTTTCAACATTAGCAAGCAGTTCAGGAGACCAATGCGTATCTGATTTGTTTTTATTCTTTCCGTCAAGGATATTCCTCCAGATGATATGCTGTATCCTGGTGTTCAGGGATTAATTCCAGTCCAGAGTAGAAGACAACTTACGTATTCAGCCAGTTGGTTAGACCACTGTCCCTCATAGAGGTTGCTTACAGAGGCACATGTCCACCACCTGATGCTACAACCACTATGCTGCATTTCGCTTGAAAACAGGTCATATATCTTAAAATATCTTTTATACGTATTTCACATCCTGTATAATGCACAATGTTTTTATTATCTATTATCTATTAAAATCACTACTAACCTGAATGTTCACTCGCTACTTTCTACGATGGAATAATCAATTTAGTAACCTCAAATTGCTCCCGTTACACAGTAGCCAACGCATACGACGGTAAATCTAACAGCTGATTTGGTTGAATTCCAGTTTTTTCTCACGTCGTAAATTTTTAAATACAACCAGTAGCATTGTGTAATGAAGATTATTCTTAAGTGCATTAATATTTGAATTTTTTTAAGATACTTTCCTTATTGTAAATTAATATTTCTATTATTATTTTTGATTCATACTCAAATAAAATTATAGATTCAGCGCTTCACGCATCGTTTTTGCTTGCATTTTTTTGATTAGATACAGTTATTGTAAAGGTCAATTTCTTGTAGTCAAAGAAACTTTTTATCTTATTTATTAATATATAAATTACGCTTAGGTGAGTTCATCCAAACGCAATATAAATTAAATTTAAATAATCACAAATAATAAGCCTGAATTTACGTCATTTCTCATTTCAGTATTTTTGTACATAAACAAATACATTTAACTAGTAATCGTTGTGATGATAACGTTGTTATTTTTAATGCATTGCTTTACTTATCAATGTAATTTATAATCTAAGGTCTTTTTATTCTTTTGTCAAACAACTACGTAAACTTGTGTGTTTTAAAATATACTTAGTGCTTTTACGCTTATGAGCAATTAATATTTTATTTATTTTTATATACAAAGTAAGCCATATTACCTTAATTAAATTTTGATTATCTTTTCTTTTGTAACAATTTATTTAATTATTTCTTTCAAACAATAATACGAGTGTTTTACGTAAATTTCGCTTTCCTTATATTGCTTTTATCAAAATTCTTAACTCCGGGCATCCTAAATAAACGCTTAGCGTTTGAATTATTAAGTTCAACTTCGATATACCGAGTGTTCGACATATACTGAGCGCTCGATTATAAGTGCCCATTAGTCACTATCTGTTTATATTTGTTCGTATATTAAACACACCTAGTATTTTAGCTGTATATTCTTCTCTTCGTCCTGAATATACAACGAACCAATAGCGATAACGCTATTTAACGTTATTTACAGGCAAAACAGACGACGTAGCGCCCTGTTCCTTATTGCGTACTACCAAATATATAAAGCAGAGTAGATTGCGACGACGACAATCTTGACGTCTGACCTACGACCCCCGACTAACACAAAAGCCGGTCGGACAAAATTTCTTTTACATTTGCTAATGCCGCTACTTTTGATTACCACTATCAACTACGCAATCTGACCAAAAGGCATGTAACAACAGGTCATTGACATGTATGTAAGTTAATGTCACAAGCCCCAATCGTCCACCCGCATGACGTTGCGCAGAGAGACGGTTGGTGGGGGGGGGGATTGTTCTTGACTTACATACAGCTCAATGATCCCTTCACAATTTGTAGGCGAAGGCGCTTTATGGATCCACAATTGGGTCAAGGCCAGGTCAATGACATCCAACTGCAATTGGATCAAGCTCAGGTCAATGATCTCCCTTCAAAAATAGTTTAGAGTCAAGTCAATGACCTCCCTCCTCAATTGGGGCAAGCTCAGGTCAATATCCCTTATGTAGGTCAAGATTTTAGCACAAACTTAGACTTTGATCTCGCACCTACCCTTGGGCTTTGATCTAATATTTGTCTTTGTACTTTACACTAAACTATAAGTACATATGTTCACCACATGTAGTTCAAATTTAGTGGTAATTCAATAATGTTAATCAAGGACAGATTAACAACATTCCTCCATAATATGTTTAATTAAAGGACATTTGGTCTCCACAATTGGACATTGCTTAATAATCGCTTCAGTCCTCTTACCTTGCTTGAACTTCACCAGTAGATGTTAAAGTTCAATGTTCTCGCTACTTACCATATGTGATTCAGATTATTTTTAAGGATATAGAAGAGCTTACATCTAACAAATGAATGTGAACAAGCAAGTCTTACTTGTAATAAATATGGAAGGTTTTTTGATATTATTCAGAACGCTAGATTAAAAGCGTTCCAACAAAATAGTGATGACATCATCTATCAATATCTTTAGCATTTTCATTAATTAAGTTTTATAAATCTTATTGTTCAGGTAAAAAACCAATTGAAACTCTTGTTATACCCGACATTTTTCTGTTATCTTTTACAGTCGTTCATGAAATTTCAATGTTGAAACGAAACGTACGATTATTGCATGGATAATAATTACTGAATAGTTTTATTCTTTTTTAATTGTCCACATTGTTCGCCAAATCTGCAACTTCATTAATAATTATTTTTGGACATCAACTAATATTCTAAATATATATATACAGGGTGGTCCAAGATTCCGTGAACAAAATATTACAAAAGTTATTAGAGATAGAACAGAGTTATTAAGAAAACTTATAGATATATAATAGCAGCATATCTTAAAGTTATTTTCAAATATACAGGGTGATTTATATTACAATGGCATATCTAGGTTATATTTTTTCTTAAGGATCATCCTATATATTTTTACAAATTCTGATAGCCCTTAACACCTATATCAAATAATATACTATGCCTCTAGCGTTATAAATAAGGAAGCTATTACATTTTTGTAATAAAAAACGACCACTTTGTCATATTGCTATGTGTTAATTAGGAATGATAATAAGCTAAAATTTACACCACAATTTCGCTAATCTCGCAGTAGTGTTTATTTCTAAATTATCTGCAAAAGATATACAGACTGATAAAGTTTTGGGCATCGTTATTATTCTCAAATTTTTCAAATGGAAAACCCTGTATATTATAGTTGCATCACGTGCAGAATTTAACATACTTTTAATAACATGTATCATATCGGTATCTAAATCATAGACATTTTTGAGATAAAATGATTTTTTCAATTAAATTATTAATAATAATAACAATTTTGGAAAAGTTCAGAAAACAATCAATTTATTTCAAAAATTTCTATCATTTTGATGCCGATACGATACATGTTATTAAAAGTATGTTAAATTCTGCACATGATACAACTATAATATACAGGGTGTTCCATTTAAAAAATTTGAGAATAATAACGATGCGTTAAACTTTATCACGCTGTGTATGTTTTGCAGATAATTTGGAACTAAACACTATGTAATATAGCAGGGTGACTAGAGAAATTATGGTGTAAATTTTAGCTTATTATCTTACCCTATTAACACACAGTAATATGACAAGGGGTCGTTTTTTATTACAAAAATGTAAATAGCTCCCTTATTTATAACTCTAGAGCCATAGTGCCTCATATCTTTTTTGATACATGTATTTAGGGCTATCACAATTTGTAAAAATATATATGTTGTTCTACAAGTAAAACATTACTTTGATACGCCATTGTAATACGAATCACCTAGTGAAAGAAGAGTTGAAGCCTGGCGTGAAATAAATGTAGCAGAACTTAGGAGCGTTGCTAAATACAATCGGAAGAGATTTAAGAAATGCATCAGGCTTCACGGTGGGCTAGTTGAAGGAAGCCACATTCCATAATTTTACGTTTTTTGGCGCTTCAATACTAGCTATTTTATTTTAATTGTTCCAGATTAATTGTGTTGAATAATTATTTTTTCTTTGCTTTTTATTTTACTATTACCAATATTTACTTTTACACGGCTGGCTATCGAGACAACTGATAAGAAATTCGAACTTCGCGTAAAAATGACAAAAATGTCAAAATTCGAATTTCGTCCTGAAACTCGGTCTATGAGGTTAAACTAAGATTCCAAACTACTTTTTCTAGTAAATTCTTTCGATATCTCTATCGCATCCTAAAATATCGAGAATTGGCTATATTTGTGAAATAGTAGTAGGCTGGGTTTTCACCTCACACAAGCTGAGAACCCTAGAAAATGCAGCTTATAAAATTCTACCTTTATACCAAAATTCGAATTTATACTTCCAAAAATAACTGAGATGCAGGGTTGTCTTTATCTTAACCACGTCACACTGTATATACAGATGTGTATGTGCTGATAGGCTTGTCGCCGTTATTTTCACTTTCAGTTGGTTAACTAAAAAACTAATTTATGTGTATTTATTTTAATTTTGTGGCAATCGTACAACATCCACTTTTCGCAGCTTATGGTCCTTTGTTTTGGATCTTGGCCAACAAATAATGTGCTTACCTCTTCCTTTTGTTAAAGGAATACCCTTGTTATAAGCAAATACGACAGAATTAAATATTATAATTTATAACAATTCAAATATAATTATCAAATATAAAATACACAAAATAAGAATTGCCATAAAAGAATAATCAAATTATAAAATATAAAATGAAATATAAATAAAGATGATTCAATTTGAAATGACGCAATGTAGGTAATTATGAATAACAACTAAAAATTATTAAGATTAAACATAATTATAATATTTACTCAATGCAACTTATAAAATTTCTTAGGTTAATTATATTCTTAAATAGGTATTCGGCGATTTACGAAATCTTATGAATGAACTTTTAAATATTGCTACTTGAGTTTTAAAATGACAACAGGGATCAACTAAGATTATTGGTATCAATAATTTTCGTTAAAGTACGAAAATTAAAATTGAAATCTTTTAATAAAAAGATAAAATTAAAATAATTATGCTTCAATTTAACGCGAAGTATCACACGCGAATTTAATTAATATTGATTTTATGTATACTTCAAATATAATTGGTCTTTTAACTAACTTTTAGTTATAATTATTTCTTTAGACAATGCTATATGGACTATTATGCCTTAGCCTTATGGTTAAATTATTTTTCATTATTCACTCGTTTAAGTTGGACTTGTCTTTGATACAATTATGAAATAAAAAAGCCTCGGTTGCGAGAAAACTTGACCTAAACGGATGTTTTACGTTAGAATTTACATCGGGCCGTGTAATTAAGCACTTCACTGCATTGGCACTGTAAACATTGAATATTTATTTTTATCCTTATCATTCGCTAACAGACTCAGAAATTAATTTCAAGGCAGGGCGCAGAACACGAAAAGGAATTGTTCTTCTGGTGCATGGAGATTTGATAATATGTCCTTATTTCGGCCACCAATCATTTTTTTGGTCTTTGGAATTTACCCAATCATTTAAAGTCTCAAGTTCGATTATACAATTTTCTCACTAGAGATGTACGTGGTATTTCGCAGTTTAAAGGTTTTAACTATTTACTTACTTCTATATTTTACACAACATATTAGCGAATGTCCAAAAGTTTATTCAAATTCCTCGTTTTCTTGAGACAACCACGTTTTCTAACTACTTTTTTTTAAATACATTTCTCTAGGATTTAGTAAGTCTTCTGGTATTGCTATGTTCTTAATTTTTAACTAACTTCGGATCCTAAAATAATTATTTACATTTTATTGCGCATTACTAATGTTTAAAATCGAATTTGTTTGAAATAATTTAACGTTTCTTTAAATGTTAGGCACGTTGTTGCGAATTAATTAAATTGTAATTGTTGGCTCAATATGCTATACTTTAGCACAAAACTCAAATGATTAAGAGTAAGTTTAATCAAAGAGAGTATCACTAATAACAAATGCAAGGAGAATGTCTACTATGACATATGTTTTTTTCATTAACATTTTGCAATTCTGTCTTAACCATTTCCAGCATTGACCAGCCAATATATAATTAAGGTAGACATTGCAATTTCTGTACATATATCTATAATTCCACTAGCGTCTACAACTCGCTTAAGTGTTGTAGTACTTTTGCAGTGTAAAACATTCAGTTAATGCTTTACAACGTTATCGGTCTCATAATGTATTTAAAGCTCTCTGCATCGAAACATCTATAGTTACCTTTATAATTCTATTGATTTAATGTTTGATATGTTTGGGTACATTTATACTATCAGTTTCAAACTTCACAATGTTGGATTTGCTGTGTTTAAATTAAAATTGAATAATTAAATAAGAATAATGGAATTGTCAGTTTTTTAGCAGATAATAATTTAATTTATTAGTTATCACGCTTCAGTATATGCAGATGGAATTGCAATAAATACTTTATTTGAAGCAATAAGTTTTAAATAGTCATTTTACACATGTCCTAATAATGCTATTGTTATGTATAACCCTGACAATGCTAGCAGTTATATCTAACAGTCTGCACAAAGTATTCCAGAAAATTCTTCAGGTATGTAAATCCTATTAACGTTTTATATTTGTTAATTATCGCTGTAATAATGAAACTACACTTCATTGATTGGTATTCTACAAAAAGTATTGTACTTTACATATAAAATTAGGAGATACAGGCGAACATTTAAGCAAATTTTATTTGTAAATAGTTTTTGTCCTCATATGTGAACAATATGCCCTCTAACATTTCTAGTTGGTAAATTGTATAAATATAAATTAAGTGAGGTCAAAACTAAATAAACGAATTACTAGTCTATTTTTGTGAAGAACGAAGAGATAAATCACTTTTGAGGTGTTGTACAATACCGGATTACATGGGTTAAGTAACAATAAAATTCAATAAAAAAATAACCTATTAAAAATCAAGTCCTTTCGCACTAAGAAATTTAATAGTAGAACAAACTTTAACTCCTATAATTCGATATTGCAGAATACGTCAAAGGTGATTTATTACTTGGTATTTTCAAAAATAGACTGTAGTCTGATCAATTTTGGTCTTAGCCAAACCTGAACAAAAAACTGTACTATAGTACAATATTCCTAGAACCAACACAATTGTTTAAAATTAAATTAAAACACCAATCATGACTCAGACATATTAGGAATAAGGTATGATTAGGCTATCATAATAAATAAAAACATAGAATAAGGATGTGTTTTATCAGAAATCAAAAAGAAACGCTAGCGTAGTGTTAGATACAAAAGACCCTGCATTAATCTTATACAATAAAAGTAATGATGGAAAAAATATATTGGACGTACTCTATGGGTGCACATAGGATTGTAGGCAAACACTAACAGCGCCACATGTAGGGATAACATTTAATATATACCCTGTGTCACAAACATTCCTGGACTTCTTAAAAAAGGTAGAACTAAACAATGTACTGAGTAAGTATAGTATTATTTGTTTAAAATAACGAACATTTCATATCATCTTTGATATGTCGCTTAGAATAGTGACCATCGCCACTTTTATAGCATTTACATCAAAACGATTACGTTTCATAAGCAATACAAGTTGTGATAATAGGAAATAATCATACGTAGACAATTCTGGTGAAAATGGATAGTGCTGCATTAAATAACATGCGATCATCTAAATTTTAGTTCCCAGCGAGCCATCAAATTTTTCCGTAGAGTGTAGTTGCTGCACACGCACGCCAATCAAAGCCAATACATAACCTGCAAATTATATCTCAACAAATTTGGTACGAAAAATATTATTATTAAATTAGAATAAGAAATTTATTTACAATATTTATAATAAATGTACGAAATAATGACCATAGCATTCAACGCATTTGTGAGCTTTTCGTTTCAAATTCTCGAAAACGTTCTGTAAAATATGATAAATTCGATCTGTCAGTTTGACAGATAACTATAAATGAGAATGAATTTTTTTTCATAGCCCATTGGGAACTGAAATTCAAATGATCGCACGGTACAGTTAATTTTCGGCCAAAAGATCGGTTACAATTGTCAATCGAAGGCTTGATGCATTGTTATTTGCAGTACCTGGTTCACGATAATTATGACGGATACGAGCTAACAAACATTTCATAATCGAAATAATATTAACCATTTCTGATTTAAAAAATTCTATATGAATTATAGAATAAACCCATGTTCAAAACCTCTCATTTTAAAATCAATCAAATTCAAATTAATTTAAAATAAGATAGTTTTTAACATGAAAACCACAAGTACAATCAACAAGATATG
>JAHWXV010679250.1:0-18597 GCA_024586415.1 Phrixothrix hirtus
TTAAAGTAACCTTCGTAATTAAATAATTGTATTTAAAACAGTATGCTGTATAAAAATTGAGTTGCAACTTTATGAGTGAATGCACAAATTCCCCTTTGTTTAAATCCAAACCTCTTCTATTCATTGACACCCTCTGTACATACCGACATCCCGTTTTATTTAGTTAATTAATTAGTTTTAGCTAAGCTGACCATCATATCCATTCCGAACGTTTTGGACTTGATACATTTAACGTACACCTTGCCTGCTATATCAACTTCTGGACCCTTCCGCTTCTGTAAACTACCTGAGGCATTTGTATACCGACTTTATACCATCAAAAAGGCAACAATTGGTGTATATGCATCCTACTCCACTTGGAGGTCGTTATAGTCTTAAGCCGCCTTAAAGATTGAAAACTTTAATCGGTTCAGAGTTACGTAGATGGATTTTATTATAAATTTGTTAAAGAACAAGATTTGTAATCAGAAGGCAATAATTAATTAAAAATGTTATTTTAATGTATCCAGCTTTATGATTATTGTAATGAAAACTGTAATATAAGGAATGCTAATGGGTTGTAAGAGGGCAATTTATAATTAGGTTTACATTTACAGGGTGTTTAAAAAATGTATGGTGTATAAAATTATATTTTTTTAAATGGCACCCATCGTACCTTTTCATCAAAAATTAAGCCCCTGTATATTCTCTATATAGTGCTAATCT
Source organism: Phrixothrix hirtus (assembly GCA_024586415.1). Classification (NCBI taxonomy): domain Eukaryota; kingdom Metazoa; phylum Arthropoda; class Insecta; order Coleoptera; family Phengodidae; genus Phrixothrix; species Phrixothrix hirtus. The sequence continues at coordinate 706 of JAHWXV010679250.1, forward strand.
TTTTACATTCCAATAGCGCGTTAGCCAGTTATGAATTTTTAAATTAGTTTTGGGTTATTATTAATTTCACCTAACTTTATATAAAACTTAACCTGCAATATTATTGTTCTGTTAGGAAATATTATTACTCTGTTTTAAAACTACTGAAAATTAAGATACACTTATGATATTAAATTAAAGATAAATAAATGCTCTATTGATCACTTTAATAAAATATAGACTGTTCCATTTGAAAAAATTGCAAACATTGGATTGGAAAATTACGATCTATAAGACAGAATTCTGAATATCCTGTATAAAAAAGTTCAAATATAGTAGTCATTGCAAATAAAACCTTGATTAAGTTTTTACGAAAAACTAATAAAAGATAAAGTAGATATTAGAATTTAAATAAAGGGGTGGTAACCCATAAATAATTTAGATATTCATAACTTGGCAACGTTCTATTGAAATGGAAAGTAGAATTAGACTTATATAGAGAATATACAGGGACTTGATTTTCAATAAAAAGTTATGATGGGTGCCATTTTAAACACTCCGTAAATTTGAAAGTAATTTAAATTATACCTATTTAAAACCCATTAGCATTCTTATATTTCATTTTTCATCAGACTAAGCATAAAGCTATAATTAAGGAAGGGGCTATTAAATGGATACCCTTCTTGCGATTTTAGACTTCTATGTTAATTCAGTGTAAATATTTTGGGGTATTAATAAAATGTTTATAGCTATGTAATATTCTAAGGCGTTTATGGAACATACGATTAAATTCCTACACGAAGAAGGAAGTAAATCTCTATGGAATTTGTTTGTGTGCATGTTTATTATTTAGAAAATGAAACATATGATTATTGCCGAACGTAAGTACATGATTGGCTACAGATCGATAAATTTTATTAGACAACATATTAATCGAAAACATATTAGTATGCAGGTCTTAACCTACCAAACCTGCTTTTCCTTTTGCATTTGTTACGATGCAACTGGATTTTCCAAATGAACTATATTTTAGCAGGTAAAACATATTATTTATGAAATGTAACGGAAACTTATAAAATGTATGTACAATATACGTACATAATACCATAAATATATAATAATGATTAAAATGAACAGAAAATAGAAAACGCATAGTAATAATTTCATTTTTAAACAACGTTAACGTAGTAAGTTTAACCTATACGCAATTGCATGCACAAACCACGCCTATTGTGTGTTAAACGAAACACTCCAAGATTTCTCAATATCACATTTATTAAACAGAAGATTGTCTAAATTTGTCATATTTAAAGAATTGATAGAAATATCAAAATTGTATTCATAAACAAGTTTAAAGGATTTATAGCTTGTCAAATATAGATATGTCAATAGCGGATATCCTGTGTACAAAATAGCGAGGACGTATTCAAAGGAACCGTATGCGACTCAACAAATAGTAAGCTTTTAACGGTTCTATATAATAATTACAGCAACTACTATCCATTAATGCATGAACGATTAATAGGTCTGAATTAAGTGAATATAAACTATGCATCGCTTAGTATAATGATGAATTAGTTCAAGATAAATTCCATTCCACTTTTACTATTAACATTTCATATTTAGTTTTTTATTCGGTCTATGTATTTTATTCAGCATAAATATAGTCAGAAATTTAATTGTATATTATAAACAACGTATTTTGAATTTTTAGCTAATTCTGGTACACCCGCGTTGGTGGTTATACAGCAGAGCGTTGATAACACTCACCACACTTAAACTGTTTTGGTGACGAAATAAGCTAATCTGTACGAGTATACCAAGTGTACCAAAAATTAGGAATTATATAAATTTTATGAGTCATCTAGTATATTGATGTGATGAGCCTTGCCCTATATTAGATTACGAGCTTGAATGAATCATCCTTTCTTAACTTCTCGAGATTGTTCTAGAATATATAGTTCACATTTAAACAGACGAATCACTGCTGAGATAGTTTTGTAACTAATATTGATGTGTAATAAAGATATTAGCAGCTAGATTGTACTTATAAATAAATGTTAGAACAAATAAATGCATATCTACGTCTCGAATAATAGTTGTGAATTGTCTAAATTAGAGAATTAAAATAAATAATTAAATAATCCGCTAGTTTTGTTACACAAGCGAAAAGCGACCTTGGTTTTATAGTATGGGGGATAGGGGCATTATACCTTACAAAAGGTTAAGTAGTTTTAATTTTCTGTTTTGTCATATAGCTTGGTCTCACGGTTCGGAATCAAAGTTTACGACCTCACCTCCCGTTTTTCAGTTTGACGATAATATCTTTATCAATGCATCTTAGAGAGAAACATTGTGAAGTGAAGTTGTAGAATTTTAAATTTGCTTCAACTTTTGTAAGCAAAATTTGTTTGTATTACGTAACAAGCTATGCAGAATCAAAGCTGCAAATAGAATATGTAAAACTTACCTATGCGCTTGGACCGATCTGTTGTTGAGATAAAGTTTCACGAAGCACTAGGTCATCTGCAAAGTAATGAGACCACTGCACATCTGCGTGAGAATGGTAACAATGGTGAAAAAGTTCATCAAAGCAGAAAGAATGGGTAATTGGTCATTCCATATTAAGAATGTGAAGCAAATGATTCCACTCCTTCACGCGACTAGATATTTATATTACATTAAATGCGCTCACATGTATCTTCAGGATATCTACAACTTGCAAGAAAAAATGGACCTTGAAGAGTATATGACAACAAAAGGTTACTTAACCATAAGGAGATCAGAAACGTTTTAGTCAAGCATATCGTCGAACATGACCATTGAGTAAACCATGATTAAGTATATGAAAAGTATTGTGGGACTTACTTATGGATGAGAAATGTCTGAAAGCGAACATACATGGACATTCAAAATATTTGTAAAAAGGTGGAAAAATATACGAACACAAGTTTAGCTGCATCCCAAAAATACATTAACATGAGGCGAACCCACAAGGAAAGATACGAGAGGTACATAAGATGAAAATTTGGCTGTCACCATATCCTCCTTTTGCAGTTTTGATGTCGCAAGCAGCGAAAAAGTGAATTGCCACATGTTGCAAGGCTATGGCATGGCAGCGGCTTCCAATTGGTGGCAATTTTGGATTTTTGAATTGAAAAAAGTAATAAGGTGCTGACATTGGCATTAAAGGTCAACTTTTTGAAAGTAAGAGGTTATACAATGATTACACTGGCCAACAGCCAAAAAAAGGCTAACACATTTTAGCTGTTATAGGACAATTTTGATGTTCTGAATCTGAAAATGTAAGTGGTTTGGTCCAATCAGGTCAAAATTTTGATCTATTGCCATTTTAGTTTTATATCCTGATTCGGACATTTTTTGTGGTATATGTATATATAATAATTATAATTATTATACATACATATTATACAAATTATAATCGGTGCACGCGTGAATGGATACCGAACAGGTACTTTTCTGTTGCAGATGAATAAAATGGCATTCGGGAAAATATTATGTAAAAATAGCCCCAATGTTTTGTGTTATATCTGCGGTGAGTTCACTTTGAATCCTAACAAAAAGCCACTTAACATTTCGTGAAGCAAGCGTACCATACATATTTCGGTATGAAACTGGGCGACCAGGACAAAGTTTGGGCTCCTCACATGGTCTGCAAGTAATGCACCGAGTATCTGTTACGTTAGACCAAAGGCACGAAGAACAGCCTGAAATTTGAAATCCCCATGGTTTGGAGGGAGCAGTCAAACCATGCAATCGACTGCTATTTCTGCGCTATTGATTTGACTGTAATCGACAGGAATAACCGGAGCAGTCTCAAGTACCCGGATCTCGAATCAGCGCGTCGTCCGGTAGCAAATTGTGATGATATTTCAATACCTGTCTATGCAGGACTCTCGGCCACAAGTGAAGACGATTCCTCCAGTGTTGAATAAGAAGAAGCGGAAGAGGCGGTTGTTGACAATGATTCTACAGGACATTTCTCCCAGGAAGAGGTAAATCATTTTGTTCGCAACCTAGGTTTGTCAAAGGCCTCTTCAGAACTATTGGCATCCAGATTGAAGGAAAAGCGCGTACTCACGGACAGCTGTCGCATCACCTTCTACCGTAACAGACATCAAGAGCACCTAAGTTTCTTCTCTAAGGAAAAGGACTTAGTGTTCTGTACAGATATTGTGCAGCTGCTGTACAAGCTTGGTCTGCCAAGATACCAAGTTGAGGATTGGCGACTATTCATTGATAGCAGCAAAAGATCACTTAAATGTGTTCTCTTGCACAATGGAAACCAATTTGCATCTGTCTCCCTCGCCCATTCGACTACACTTAAAGGAGCAGTATGATGGCGTGAAATATGTGCTGAGAAGATTGGGTATAATGAGCATCGCTGGTATATTTGTGTTGATCTGAAAATGGGGAGCATCTTATTGGGACAACAGTCAGGGTACACCGAGTACCCTTGGTTTTGTGCATGTGGGACAGCAGGGACAAAATTCATCATTACAAGAATAAAAAATGGCCTGCATGGGACATAAACAACACTTTAGTGGGCAGAGACAGGATACTCTTACCACCACTGCACAGCAAGCTTGGCTTGATAAAACAATTCATGAAAGCGCTTGACAAGCATGGTCGCTGCTTCACCTATCTTTGCATTCTTTTCCAGGACTAAGCATGGAGAAATTGCCAGCTGACATTTTAGATGGCCCACAAGTTCGACAACTCATCAGAGATTCTCATTTTGAAAATTCTATGACAGATATAGAACTTGAAGCATGGAAAGCTTTTGTTCTAGTGGCGAAGAACTTCCTTGACAATCACATGGCACAAAATTACGCAGACCTTGTGAAAAATATGTTGACTGCATTCAAAAACCTTGGATGTAACACGAGCACAAAAATGCATTACCTGTTCTCCCATATTGATCGTTTTCCAGAAAATTTAGTGATGAATAAGGAGAACAATTCCATCAAGACATTAGAGAGATGGAAATTGGGTATCAGGGACACTGGAATGCAATCATGATGGCTGACTACTGTTGGTCTTTGAAGAGAGACACCCCTATTGCAGAGGATTCTAGATGTTCGAAGAAAATGGGGTTCAAGCTCTGATGGCATAATATTTGTGTGTGAGTGAGTGGAAAAATTGGGGTTACAGAAATATGTTTATGATTTGGAAAATGAAGTTCAAGCCTTTATGGCATAACATTGGTGAGTGAGTGGAAGAAAAATGATTACAGAAATATGTTGTCGATTTAGTTCTGCTATATGATGTCAAACAGGCATGGCAATAAAACCTGACGTGATACTGAAAAATGGGCGTCTTTTCAAAATCAGGATGGTTCAATTATGCCCAATGTTATTGACCGACTAATACTTTTCTAGAGAATTTGCATTACTAAGCAGACTCCGGAAAATTTGGAAGTATTTTTCAACTATAAACTGGCTTTTTACCTATTGTTCCGTTTCTCAAAGGACGAGATGCGCAAGGATACAAAATAATCTCTGTATTCAGCATTTTGATAATTACCAAACACAATCAAACTTCCACGCAATCAAAGCGTAGAGATATACAGTGTGTTCCTTTTCAAAATGTTATATGGAATAGAACAGATAGTTTTTAAATTCGTTGTGGTAATTTTTGACAGCTATCCTCTTGATCCTGAGGTGAGAGGTTGTAGGGGTGCTGAAAGGTTCAGAAGACGTTACATGAATACTTCTAGTTACGTCATCTTTGATGGAACAACAACCGCTCAAGTGCCATAGAAAGAATTCCTAGCGAACGAAAATAACTAATCTCTTTATTTCACTCCTAAATGAGATGGTCATTCAATACAATGTAACTGTGAAACAGGCAGTGGAAGATGTTGACGTGCTTTTGTAACATCTATTATGTGCGTTTCTGCAAAGTATGATACTATGGAGGTAATCAGGGAGGACATTTATTCGCTAACTCTCTTGATAAGATGGCTCAAGAGCTCTCCAATTACTTCCGAACACCTGGAAGACATTGTGCTCATGAGAAATTGTTTTCCACATCATCCTACAATTACTCAGCACCTGAAAACCTTTTTCTTCGGCTTTGAGTGCGTGTGATACCACATCGTCCCTGTATAGGTTTAGTAAAACTAAGTTTTGCACTTTTCTTTAGAAAAATCAAGTACTGCATGAATTTGAGTAGATTTTAGGAGATACTAACGCATGTGTTTCAACTGTCGCTGAAGCAGGAGAACATATTCTTCTTGCTCTGTATAGTCGTGCCAGGGTAACAACATTAGATGCTTTGCGCTATTAGCTATTTTCAAAATTTGCTACTGCTATCAAATTCAATCTTTCAAAGCTACCACCGACACAGGAAGCTGTTATGTACCGTATCTGCCACAAGTATAACCAAGTTCTAACATTAATGGCTTACTGAAAAACCCTCAATACATGTTCCTATTAAAACTGGCTGGAATCCAGCTCCTTAATTAATCCTGACCAACATGTCCTGTTAGTGCAAGAAAGGATACACTAAAACCTGCCGTTGTTGAAAGGTCAGTCTCAAGTGCTCCATAATTTGTAAAATCTGTTGGAGAAAACCTGTAACAATGCGGCGGACATCATAATTAATGACAATGAAGAAGATGATCTAACTGAACTGTTAATTGAAGATATCAAGGAGGAACTAGCTGAGTCTTCAAGGCCAGATAAAAGTAAACGCCGTAAATTACAGTTTTCTAAATTGTAAGTTTTATTGTTATTACTATGGTTATACATTCGATTATTTAAATGTCAGTTCCCAGTAGGCTATGAAAATTTTCCGTAGAGTGTAGCTAAGACACACGCATGCCAACCAAAGCCAATACATAACCTGCATATTATCTATAATAATAATTTCAACAAATTTGGTGGGAAGAACTTTATTATTAAATTAAAATAGGAAATTTATTTACAATATTTACAATTAATGTATGAAACGATAACCATTTAATATTTTATTTCACAGACATTGAAACAAGTTACAAAACCAACTAATAACAATATATTATAAATTCAACTGTCAATTTGACAGATAATTATTACTGAGAACTACTTAAGCTATGGCTTAATTTTTTTCGTAGCTGGGAATTTAAATTTAAGTGATCGCATGCTATACCGTGTGGAAAGCGGAGAGCATCCCATAGGGAAATATATAAGAATGAAGAAGACGGAATAATAGTTGTGTTTACAAAAACAAGATGGCTAGATGTCAAATAGTTATTTGCGTTGCTGCATTATCAAACACGTAGCGCGTAATTATCTTGGTTACATTATCTTGCAGTGTTTAAGTGTACCTAGCATTTCATTGAATAAAGATGGATTATTATACGGCAGAAGAGGAAGTTCAAATAATAATATTGTATTAAAATCGAATTTTGCGGAATTTTACATATCAAATAATTATAATGCAAACCCCAATTTATTGAGCAGTATTTTATTTACAGATGTCTTCCTTTTGCACGGAAATAATTAGTAACCCGGCTGGAATTAATTTATAATATAAATACATAGCTTTAAATTGCAATAACTGAAAATGACCAAGATATAAACATTAAACCTAAAACTTTTCAGTAATTGTTTACGTGAAATAAAATAAAACCATTTGGTAATTATTTTTGGTATAGCAGATCAGCAGTATATTCATTTCTGCACGGTTCTTATTTCCTTCCATATTGTATAGATATAACAACTATTATAATATTTATCCTTTTCCTTATACAGGTGAGCGACATAAAACCGAACCCATAACACAATTGCTGCAGAATCGGCAGGGTCACTAGCGCAACTAGCGGATGTACATATATGTTACTACTGATTGTTGTTGCCGTTCGTCAGATGGTTACGTCTCAGTGCAGTATTGTGAGTGCAGTTATACTTGCGTAAAATGCCGTATTCAATTCAGGAGAGGATAGCTATAGTTCAGACCTATATTCGTTCTCAATCGTTTTAAAATACACGTCAAGTGTTCGTAGAACAATTTTCAAATGCCAGTATCCCTACGATTTAGTTAAAAAATGGCGTACAACAGGTTCGATAGCAAATGCAAAACTAAATAGGCAGCCCTCCGTTAAGTCATTACCGATATTGAAAGGAGAATTACTGCCAGTTCAAAAAATCAGTACCAAGTTATCCCAGCAATCTGGTGTTAAATACACAACTTCATGAATTAAAATTGAAACCATACCGCGTTACAACTTTGCAATAACTGAAGGAAACAGACAAACCGAAACTAATTGATTATTGCAACTGGCTTCACAAAAACGTTGCTGGTGGACAAATAGACTCGATGTCGTATTTCATGTCAGGCAAAGTATGTTAATCCGCAGAACACCAGGTATTGGATGACGAGGAATGCTCACAAGATATTCGAGCACCACCTCACGATGAGAAAATTAATGTTGGAGTGCCTTTTCTGGTAATTATATAGTGGGACCAATATTTTTTGACCGGACTGTCAATACACAAGTTTACTTCACAATTTTCGACGAATTCTATGCGGAATTAACTGATAATGAAAAAGGATACAGCTTCTTCCAACAAAATGGAGAAACACGTCAAACATCAAACGTTTTGCTGAATCTAGTTCGTGCAGCTTTCACAAATGAACGATTTGTTAGCAGTGGACGGTGGATTCCGCGTTCCCAGAATTGACTGCTTCCGATTTTTTCCTTTGGGGATACTTAAAGGAGAGAATTTATGCATATGATCCCCAGAATATTGATGAAATGAAGGTGAACATCCAACGAGAAATCAATGCAATTGACAACAACATTTTGCATCAGACGACCCTCAATATGATGAGTCGAGCACAAAGCTGCATCGATGCCCAGGCTGATCATTTCGCACATCTATTGTAACATCGTTTGTAATAATAATGTTAATAAATGCAACATTTAAATTACGAATCTACCGTTTCTGTAGCGATTACGTTAAGGGTTCGGTTTTATGTTGCTATATAATATTATTATTGCAATATCTACATTGTGCGTTTTATTTTTCATTGAAGCTAATTGACTTTACGGAAAAAAGTTCTTTTTACTATCACCCTGACCTATTCTCAAATTAACGTACATTTTCACCTTATAACGCTTGAGACCTATGCAAATCATTTGTTATTAGTACTAGATAATAATTGGTATAAAACTTGTGGAAAATTCAATAATTTTTCTCTACGATGTACCAATATGGAGATGTAATCGAAGAACTTTACAAAAATTTTAAGAAAGTAACACTTTTACACAAAATTTGTAATTTTATATAATAGTTCCATAAAAAAAACTGTATACAAAAGTTGTACAAAATTTAATACTCTGCAACTGTGAATGATATTTTTCCGTCTTCTGGTAAAAAAATATGAGCGATAAACAAAAAAACGCCGGGAATTTCAAAACCTCTAAAGGTTTTTAGCGCGTCGGGGCGAGCACACAAGGGGGAGGAGGTGAACGACAAGTCCGACCTATATTCTAACAAAAAATTAGAACTACTTGACCTTTTGTAAGCTTAGGCCCCTATTTCCTGGACTATTAGTATTTTTTTTTATATAGACATATCAAAATTAACTTATGAGCCTTAATAATGAAGTAATTTGAATGACATTGTATTGCTAATGTCTTATAATGCCCAACTAAATAATAAAAACAACAAATTCCTATCTCAGAAATCACAAACGCATTCATACTGTTAGACCCTCGTAATTAACAATAAAACTTACTCTGTTCTCACATAGAAAATTGAAAAAGGTTAACACCCATTTCAAATTTCTAAAATTATTCTAAATAAAAATACCCCAACAAAGTTTCTGAGGCTGTAAAATAAAGGTTAACAAAGTTTAAAAAGTGTACCGTTATAAATCGCGGGTTGGGATATAAAATTCCAAACTAAAAATCGAAGCGACACAAAGCTAATTGTACCAAATAAAAATTTCTATAAGGAAAGGTCTTCGGTTGTAATAAAATATAAAAATAGCAATTTTTTCTCATCTTGTACATAATTTAGTTTCGCCATTGAGCTAATAAGGAAAAAATCTGTCATATCATTTAATTATTGTAGATAAAAGTCCGAAATTCGGTCCCAAAATTATATCGGTGTAAACATTTATTTAAATATAAACCAGCCGTACTAAAATATTTACCGTTTAATTTTACCGCGTTCTATCATATTTCTTTTATTAAGTAAAAATTCAATTTATAAGCTTGTATTTAATGTTAGTGCTTAAAATATAAAATAATAAAAACGCTAGCTATGTAGCAATTCATTATTCCAGGAAGTACCGAATACAACAGTTTTGTACAATCGTCCAGACCAAGTTTAACAATTTACACGCAAGCTATTTAACTTAAAGCTGGCTGCATCCATTCTCGATTTCTGTAAATCCATCTTAAGCACGTTTTATGATCACCACTAGAGCATTTTGACGTCATCTCTCGCGTTCAAGATTGATGATTAACGCATAGGAAGGCTCGAGGCTGACTTTTTATAGTTGGAGTCTCACATACATTACAGGATGTGAAGTAATAAACAATTAGGTGAAGTAACAACACGTGGGTGATTTTTCTTTATTCTATCCAAGTCATGTTATGACGCTTTCCAAGGAATTGTTGATAAAGCCCAGAGTCGTTTTTAATAAGGTAACCTGAATCTCGGACAGAAAGTTCTTGGAAAAGTTAGACGTTCTTATTTAGATTAATCCTGTCCCGTTATATATTTATAAACGCTTAGCTAGGGAAAACACGACGTAAGTATTCCTATAAATTCTGCCTTTCGTACTGCTAACTATATTCCCATTGAGAACCCTTGAACAATTTTATCGTTCATGTAACGTAACTTTCAATGTTACTTTGTTTTACTTATATTACCGCATAGTGACTTACCAAATTTAAATAATTTACAACGTAACACCTAGATGAATAAAGTACATTAACAGTTGTTGACACCAAAATTAATGAATTATTAGTCTTGTGAATGTATTGTGCAATTTTAGTAAATTGTAATCTCGAGGGTGTACTTAATATATCCAATACTTTATTGTATGTTGAGTAACTTATGTATAGATCTGGGTCCCCCATAATTCGCAAATATACATAGTAACCTTAAATCCCATGTTCGAAACATTAAGTACAGATCTTTATAGCTCAACCCTACTTGTATTGTTTGAATAATTTAGCCGATGCCATCTAGATAAACCTGTGTATTATGCGAACGAAGTTTACGTTTCTATAAATTTATGTTATTATACTTGTATGGTTACTAGTTCAATGAAACGAATAAAGTAATAACGTATTTGATATTCGTCATTTCCACTTGTAAGAATTGACACGTGGAGATAATTATTTAGTGCATTACTTTGCATATACCGGGTGGTCTACTTTAGACACACCTCTTTTGTGTGAATATTTTTTTGTTTAATCACAAATTCGGGTATTCAGTCAACCTAACTGCCCTTTTAATAAAGATGGCCAGTGCTGGTCAGTAATATAAATTTAGATATACTGGGTAAACCCTATTTCTCGTCACCCTTGGTAGTAATTCAATAACGTTCAACCTATTAAAGGTTTTTAGCCTGATTAATCGCATTTCTCGTTTATTAGAGACCTCCATATATGAAGGCGGAATCGTAAAGTACCTCGCTTAAGACAGTGCTTTTTATTTCAATAACCATATCTACAGTATCCTGTCTCTACTCTAAAGGTAAGCTTCCGAACATCCACTAGGTAGGGTATTTTTCCGCAGAACTCTTGGCAGTAGACTAAAAAAGCCAGTGGTGCTTGCATTTTCCAATTTTTAGTATTTATACAGTATTCAACCGTGCATGGGCATCGACGATCCACGACCTCACTCCATTATAGCTTTTCTGGCGGTGGTTCAATGCTCCACAAGTATATCAGTGCTTTATTTTCAATTTAGCCCATGTCGATCAGTTAAACTTAAGGGAAATCATAAATTAAGATGCGTTTGTGTACCGGAAAGGTATAAAAAACGTTAGTAAATCAATAAAACTGACATTTCCGCTGAGAAGAACCGTGGTAGTGGGGTAAAAAATGAATGTGCGTTCGTTATCGTTGCCACAAAGACGAGATTTGAATGTTGTAAATAACTATTTGAATATATGTATAGAATAAATTACGTTTATTGAAACATGTACACAAAATGTAGATTTGTTAGTTTAAGAAGTTATTGTTATTAATACGACCTAAAAAAGTATAATTGGTTTTATTTTAATTCGAATGTAAAGTAAAACTTTAAGAAACAATTAAAGTTTAAACGCGCGATCTTTCCTATAATACATCTGAATACAATTGAAAATAGAGCAGAGTAGAAGGGAACACAATCGACTGGGGTACCCCAAACCAGCCAAATAAATAAATTGCTCCTTATAGTACAGGGTATTCGCAAAAAGTTTTATGTTTACCGCGTAGTTGTAACTAACTCGCAGATAAATCAAAAACACGTTACATCATTACGAGAGTAGGCACAAATGGATTTAAATGTCAAACTAGTTTAGACCAAACAAAGTGTCATATTATTATCATCACTCCTTTTTCCCAGATTTCTGTCAAAATGTATTTCATTGCTAAATATTCTTCCAAAAGTAATAGTACATTGTTGTGTATCTAACTTTACATATTATAATCCGAAGGCTGCTTTAGCCTAAACAGGGACTGTGTTTTACTTTTCATATTATCCAGGCTCTGTTGTATTTTTATAAACAAATAAACATTAGTCGATCGATTTCGTGCCTTAACATACAATCCTGACTACAGTAATGTTATAGTTAAACAGAGTAACAGAGTGCAAAGGAACTATGTTTTGAATGTACGTGAAGCACCTACGGCGGTTTTAGTAAGTATAGCAAACATTTAGGTAACAATCTTTATTAGAAATTGGATGGCTGTATATTGCTTATTTAGCAATAAAGGTAACTGTTGCTAAGTGCTCGAGATGAACCAGCCTTTGTAGCTATCGGAGAAGGTTCATTATATGATAATTCCCTGGTGATTCCCGCTATTTATATGGATTGTCTGCGTTCCCGAAAGCAAATTTACACAAAAATGGCGATTAGTAATAAATTTCAAAAATTAAGATTTTTCCATATTTTGAACCGGCATTATTGGCATTATTAACATCACTTTGAAATTTTTATCATTGTTAATTACTTTTTTTATAATAATAAACCGGTTTTCGTACGTTTTGAAGATTGCATTAAGATTAAATATATTTTTACTGAGTAGATAATTATTATTTCTATCTATTTGTCAATACATTTTTGTTTTATTTTGGCTAATTGATAACATTAGTCGCCTATGTGACTTTTTGCATGCGGCGTATCCAATTTCGAAGAATTACGATAAGGCGCATCTGTCTGTCTGGCTTGTAATGCATGAAGTTTATTTTCTTAGAATTACATATTTTACAAACGGTTATTCTATTATGTCACAATGAATATTTTATTTTATATTTAACTTTTCCCTAGCTGTTTTATCTATTTAATTTGATTTTGCATTATGGTAACAGTTTACGTTATAAAAATTTATATTTTTATTATACAGTTAAATAGTTATATTGTTGAACAAATTTTTTTGATTCAATAACAGAAAATTGTTTGGACGGATACTATTTTTACCGGATTCGGCACTAAATGTAGTCTCGCTCTTCACGTTTATTTCAGAAGTCGATTCGCACGTCACCAGAGAATTAAAAAACCGGAATCGGCTTTGAAAAAGTCTAGGTTTTTCTTATACACAATTTATAGCAATTATCTACCTTCTCAAATAGGTGTTACGGGCCATTTTTTGAAAGACTTCGTTGATTAGTGTCGAACTTTCTCCCTATCGAATCTTCAAGAGGCTTAGAAAAACTCAGAAGATTATCTAGTAATTGACCACTGACGTACGCAAATACTTAGAATACTAATTGGTAAATATGCTACTTAATCGTATCTTAGAGGAAATTATTTATAATTCCACAGTACCGATCGTTTTTTGGGTGTAGTATTCTCAGGAACACACTATTGTTGCAGTATTGTTTTTCGCATGTATTAAGAACTAAAACTAGCGTCAATTTTTTTGATGAGTTAAAAGTTTGAAATATTTAGGAAGCGATGAATCTACGTTTCCACAAGTTTCATTACTGTTTAGATTCAGCTTCAAAATGCTTTATTCAGGACCAGTGATTGTTTTATTTATAAATTAGCATAGATTTCAACCTCGACAAAGCTCTGCGTTGAGTTATATGGTACCATTTTGTGCAAACAGGTGACATCCTAAGGCGTGTGCTGCTTCCGCACAAATGTAACTGAGTTGCTCACCAGTTGAGCAACATCTATTTTCTTCTAAATAACGTTTTATCTTTCTTAGTAAGTTTCTTATTTACAAAAGTTGGTGGATATCGTCACTTTGTTCATTTTATACGCTTTCTTCCCATACTTAACATTTTTTCAACACTTAAGTCGTTTTCGTCAGGGCTTCTTTACCACGTTTGTTTAACTATTGATTTACTATATTTAGAAGCTTTGGTTTTACTTTAACTTTTAATTTATACAGAGTGCGGCAGAAAAATCTTCCTGACTTTAAAGATTATATTAAAGTCATTGGTATTTAAAATTTTATTTTATAGTCTAAATCTACATGTGGTTTTAAAAATAATGTCTTCCAGATGCCGATCTTTCTTAGTAATCAGACTAATAGCCGTTTTCTAATAATATTTCTATGATTTCTCCTCGTATAGCACCTTACGGTTCATTGCTCGCTCTTGGTTAGCGTTTTTAAACCCCAGCGTTTAGATAATCCAAGAGGAATAGAACGAAATGGGGAGAAATGAGGTGAACGTGCAGGCCACTCATAGTCACCGAGTAAAGGGGCCTTGGAACTTTCAAATCACATACCTGAACATTCAAATTCGGCGAGTTTCAATTTCAAGAAATTCTGCAGTATTTCAACAGATTATATCAATATTCACGCGGATGGGAAATAAGTTCCAAAAAACTCTGTGTTGCGGTCACAGATCTGTTGTATTTGATAATTTTATTATAATGAAAGAGCACCCTCCACAGCCATCCAAACCATGCTTGCAATTGAACATGGTAAGACATATGCCAAAGAAGTACGTATTCTATTATGCTATCATGTTACCATGGCAGGAGGGATTTTGGAGCAAATCGAGCGGCCTTATGGCGCGAAACTTCAAAAATAACGATACATTTGTATTGCGAAGAAAGGCCGTCGTCGTCTGAACTATATCATTTGCAAAACAAAGTTTTTAAAGTTATATGAAAAAATTTTGAATTACACTTACCACGCCTTTCTTAATAATCCTTAAAATCCGAAAGATTTTTTGCCATACCTTGTAAATAAGTAAATACAGTTTTTAAAATTATTGTTTGATACTTTTTATACTACAAAATGGTATGCTTTTACAAATAATGTACCTGTATAAGTTCAAAAAGTAAGTAAGATCAGTAGTTTCCTTTTGTGAAAGTATGTATGAAACAATAACACTTACGGTGAATTAATACGAGGCACCTGTTGTTGGCAGTTTCTCAACCTTAACAAAATTTCGTTAGTGCGCATTATACTTTAAGTGTACATATTTTAATCCCTTGTAATCCGTAACGGCCTGTAAATTTGTTGCCTTGCTTTAGATGAAAACTATTTAGAAGTATAAATTTCAGCCATAAATCCCTGCAACCAATTTCACTTATATTTTATATACGTATGGAAGCGCAAACAGAATTTTTAATTAGTGAGTTTTATAGAGGTACTTAACAAATCATAATGCTACTATATTATTTTTAATTACAGTTATATCTAAAAATCAATTGAGCTTGAAATAAAGCAACATTATTGGATAGGTACAAAAATGATTCTTAGAGATTTGAAGTTATAGCTGTGAGCTGCTTTGATTTCGACAGTCTTTGAAACAACAATTTTAAATTTTTTGTAAAACTACTGTGAAAATACAAAACACAAGCACCAAACAAAGATAACAATATCATTAATAATGTTTTGTTATTCCACCGTTATATACAATGATCTCTCACAATGCGTGATGTGTGAACTGTGTTTAAAATAGATATTCGTGGAGTTAAATATTAAATATTTTGTTTCCATAAGACCATGAATAAAAAGGATTTATAAAAGTGAAATGTTGTATGGGACCATTATAAAAAAATTAACATAAAATACTTATAATTATAGTATAAATAACTTAGTGTTGATGAATGAAATTTTTCCGGATGTAAATGCTTTACTGAAGATAACATAATATTATAAAGTGAGGATGATTACTCATTAAATATTCATAATTATAAGTATTTCGGTAAATACAAAACGTTTTAGCTCATGATTGATTCCTGCCATTATAGATTATCGTTAATAGTAAGTGAAAGTAATAGTAAGCTTTTCTATTCTTAGATCGTTATTAGTTGAAGAATGAGTAATTCCTATTTTAAACAAAAGTCAGATTTACATTGCGTGATTTAAAAACTCAGGTAGTGCTCCGCATTTAATTGCCGTAAATGTACATACATCAAACAAATAGCATTTCTTTGAAAATGCGTAGTTTTCGAAATATTTATAATTAAAGTTTTATATTGAGTCCTTTTTGTAAGTTAAACCATCACCTATGATAAACAGTGTTTAGTCAACTGCACTTCCAAAATTATGTAGCTGCATATTACGTATTTGTTATGAATTCATATCAGTACTTGTAATCCAACCAATACATCAGTTGCTTGAGTTTGGCGAAATTTTCAATGCAGCTCATTTCACGTGACACGAATTATGAAATATATTTCTTGTGCCTTCATCCGGTAACATCAATTTTCTAGTCACCATTGGCTGCCAGAAAGTAATTATTTTCCTGACTACTCCTGAACGGAAACTTAATATTCTATGGGCTGCGTAGCAACAACATTATAAGCCTATCACAACATGGCAATTGTTAGTTCTTACGCTAACTAGGATGATATTTTTAAATGAAGACCATATATTGTAATATTTATTTAACAAATTATGTTTATATCGGTCAAAAAATTTCGTAGATCTAGAATATCCCATTGTAAATACTCGTTGTTTCGAGCAGTGCTGTGCGTCGATTAGCAACTTGATCTGTACTTACAAATGGCAATTTACTGGACTACTGATATAAATAACTATTAATATAAGGGGAAATAGGTGCTAACATCACGGAAGAAAATTGTGGAAAACGATTTTGATTGCGAACCACTGATAAAACAGCTATAAAGACATCATTAAAAACATTTTGTGTGTGGACTTTTGACTATAAACTGCGCTAAGAATATTCCATTCTATTGGAAGAGCTCCATTAAAGTTTCATGTAAATATTATACAAAATAATAATAAATATTCCCAAGCGTGTGTGTGTGTGTGTGCGCGCATACACACACGTGCGCGCGCAGACCAATTTACAAATACATGATTTTCGCACTCAGGGAATCCGAAAACGAATTATTTCATATAAAATAAAATAAAGTAATATATTAATATTTAAATTTTTGGTGTTTTTTGAACCTTATAATGTGGAAGCACTTAACGAATCATTCTTTATTTAGTTTTTCTAGATATAAAATATAATTTTATGTTAGAGTACTTAACTTGGTTAATACTTACTACCCTCATAGAGTTTGGAAGTGGGTAGTGGGTAATTCCGAAAATATTAGCAAATATAAATAATCTTCTGATGGTATTAATTTCGATTATAATATATTTTAGTTGAACAAGACCCGCAATTGATAAAAATGTATACACTTAATTGTAGATATTTATGGAAATTTTCACAGTTATTATTCATAATTAAAACAATTTTTGGATAAACTGTGTAACTTTAATAAAAATTAAACGTTTCGAAAACTATTTGC